>MJUU01016631.1:22500-32009 GCA_002080025.1 Modiolus philippinarum | reverse complement strand
ATGTTTCTGTGTTTTTTCCCTGTCATTATGGCTGTTTCTTGTTATCCTTTTCTATTTATCAAAGAACTAATTTAAAGTAAACAATACGTACTTAGTCAATGTCAGATATCAACCTTTTATATCAGCACATCTTTGTTCCTGTGCTTTTACGTCATATTTCTTTATTATGTTTTACAATAAAGGGGTTTAGCATGATTGGGTGCTCTACTTTTCATTTCTGTATACTTGTAAAAAAAAGTACATTTTCCCTTCAGCTGTGGGTTATCTGTCATTCAGAGTCTGTATTCGTTCCATACATGTTTTCAAATAATAATGATTATAAATGATACTTATATTTCCTTCCTTTTTAATGAAAATTTCACCTTGTCTATATATAACGAAGGTTATTTAAAGGTAACTGTCATCACATTTTTTTTTTCGTTACTGAGAAACGATTTAAACAGTACATTTTACCCGTTATTTTTAAAATTTCAACTTACTTCAAGTACAACAATCAAATTCTTGTAACTTCTTCCACGTTTAATTTTCACATGTAATCATTGACCTTCATTCATTCATACATTTTATAATAAATAAATTTGCATTTTTATCGATTCATTTGTCTTTTGAGATTTAAGCTGGTATCAAAATATCTAAAATGAAATAAATACGATAACAATTCAAGCCAATGAAACTTAGGGGATATGGACAAAGCTATGAGATAAATCCACTTATACTGACGACCAAGGGATATTTTTTATTCCTTACCGATGTAACTACGGGGATATTGTTCAGTTTCTGTATTCCACGAATATATCATTTAGTGACCGACCATTTAACTTGAAGGGGGAATTTTTTTTTCTTGACGAAAATTTTTTTTAACTAGTATAAACAAAATATTTTTTTGAAAATAAGCATTATTTTTGGGGCAGAAAGCCCTCTTCAGAATATTTTTTCATCATTTTTGCAGCCAAAATATTTTTTTCACATAAAATCAGCTTCAGAATATCTTTATCGAAAAAAATCATACCCCCCCCCCTTTTCAGGTTAAATGGTCGGTCCCTTGATGTCTACCTACATCAATATATTGTACATCAATACAGACAATGCATAAATAACAATATACCAAAGTTATATGTATATGCGCATTTCGACAACTTTTGTCTCTTCAGTGCAGATAAAATCAGAACAATTGGGAAGTCATAACGTGAATTATGAGTAAACACTGAAAGAGAACAAATTACCAATATGATCTAAACAGAAAAGCCAAAATCAGCAAAGAACAGAGCTTTGCAAGAGGGTGATCTTCCTTAGTTTTAAACAAAAATTTTCTAAAATTTAGATATTGCAAGTTTTCAAATAAAATATGTTTTCGGGCCAGCACTTGGTTGGTGCATACCAACAGGAACTAACAGTCCACCAGCAGAGGCATCGACTCAGTGGTAATAAATCACGTGATACCGAAGTTGCCCTTAATTTGGATTCTGCTTAAACAATCAAAACAAAAGAAAAATTTGGTTTGATAGATTAATAACCATTACTACTGCAAAATTGCTTAATAAACAATGTTAAGTATTATCAACCTTCCAAATTTATGAAAAAAAGTCATAATTTAAGATGGCGGCCAGTTAATTGATTTCAGACTGAATATGCGTCGGTTTATGCCACAGGTCTGGTTACTTATCTTTTGGTTAAAATAGACTTGAAACTACTATGAGGTATGAGCAAATCTCATTGTTGAAGGCCTCATGGTGACTTCAAGATGAAGAACAACAATGAAAGCGTTGTTCCTTTGCTTGTTTTTTACCATGTATTTGTAGAGACTTTGTCTCATGTATATTTACTCCATATCCTTTTATTCACCATTAACATACAGATGGACAAAGAATAAAAAATAAGATTTTGTATTTTTTGTTTTGACAGTCAATGAAGCATTAGCATTTTAAGAATTAGTTCTGTTAGTGAAAAACTCATTTTTAGAAGCTAGCTGAAAGTGTTAAAATGTTCATTGATTTAAAATTTTGATCTACAAAGATGTAAGTGAGGAGTTTCCGGATACAGGCAGAGACGAGATTGATGAATGGGTAAATATACTAAACTTAAAATCACTGCAAAAATCGCAATGAAATACATGATAGGGTTGAGTTCATTTTAATTTAAGTATACAAACCATTCAACTACATGTACTTATTTTGTAAGAGTACAAATGTAAGAAAAGAATTAATCTTTGATTTTCGGTTGCTGTGATGTCTACAACAATTAAAATGTTTACATTCAACACAGTAATAAAGTAAATTTGTGAGAGGCATAAATATACTATTACTTGAGAGCCAGTATTCTTAATATACCACTGATTATGTCTTCAGATGTCTGCAAGATGTTCGTGTTATAGATTTTTTTTTAATTTCCATTCTAATGAACAAGTGTTCAATATTTCAAAATATAAAATAAAATTCAAAAATCATCATTCATTGGAAACCCAAAACTTCAAGACGAAGAACAACAATAAAAGCGTTGTTCCATTGCTTTGTTTTACCATGTATTTGTAGTGACTTTGTCTCAGGTACATTTACTCCATATTCCTTCATTGCTTATTAGGATATTACATAGATATGACAGGGAAAAGGATGTATAAAACTTTTTTTATAAGAATGAAGTAGATTATCTGAATTTTAAAACTACCAAACAAGTAAAAAGAAAATAGCTTCTCTGTGAATTTACAACTGTTTTAATAAGGAACCAACCATTTAACCTGAAGGGAGGGGGTATGTTTTTTTTCTGGACAGAAATTTTTTTTCGCGCTAATTTATTTATTTTTTTCACGTGTATCAACAAAATATTTTTTTTTTCAAAATTAACATTTTTTTGGGGGCAGAAAGCCTCCGTCAGAAATTTTTTTTACATCATTTCGGGCAGCCAAAATATTTTTTCACATAAAATCGGCTCCAGATTATTTTTTTTAGAAAAAAACCATAGCCCCCACCCCCCTTTCAAGTTAAATGGTCGGTCCCTAATAGCAGTCCCATCGTTATCTTCTTTTGCAAATAATGCATCGTTCCTATGTGATTTATATAAAATAACAAGCTTAATATCCTACCGTAACTATCCACAATTTATAGACAGCGTGTTTCTTGAAGTAGATTTACGTATGGCCTTCTTTGGTATTAACATTGATTTTTTGATAGGGTCTTTGCATTTTAACTAAACACATTCTAAATTTCTAAAATCTGTATTGCATGGACACGGGTTATGTATTCCGGTATATGCATGAAATCATTATGCTAAACTCCTCACAGGCAGGGATCTTGGTGGAAGCTGTATACTGAGGGTACATAACTTACTTTGTCAGTTGGTAATGGGTCTGGAGCTGGCATGTCAGTTAACTGCTAGTAGTCTCTTGTGATTTCATGTTTATGTCCGTATATTTAGTTCTTTCAGTTTCATTTTTCACAATTGACTCAGTCCTGTTGCCAACTGAATTTTACTGTTGTTACGATTGTTTTTTGATTTATCACATTGGCTGTAGGGGGAAGGTTTGGGCCCAATAAAACTAGTTTAACCCCGCCGCAGCAGGTTTGCGCCTGTCCTAAGTCAGGAAATTTATTACGCCTTTGTGTCTTGTCTTTTTTCTAGTTCGTTTACTTTATGTCTATAGGAGTCTAGGATGATGTTTATTTCGCTGAACTTGATTACTCTTTATTCAGTGGCCGACTCCGACCTGTCGTTGGGTGTGGGGTTTTCTCACCGTTCATTGAAGATCTTATGGTGGCTTTGAGTTGTTATTACTCCCCTTTGAGTTGTTGTCTCTTTGACACATTCCCCGTTTCCCTTCTTTTCTATTAATTTGCATGTTTAGAAATGAGAAAATTTTACACACTAACTTTTCTGAATATTTAGGACGTTCTAAGAAGCGTCTGAGATGGGTTTGAGACACAAAATAAGAGTATCCCTAGATGATCTTTAGTTAATCTTAATTTTGGTCATAAGATAGCCTTTGGACGAAACTTAGGATACTTTCGAGAACACTTCCCCTGTACTGAAGAGACATAAGTTGTCGAAATGTCCATCTGCAAAAATCTGATATAAAGTAACTTGGATGTTTAGTTATCCGTAGGTCGAGTTTTTGTTTGTCATCGAGAAATAAGAAAAGAAGGGAAACGGGGAATGTGTCAAAGAGACAACGACCCTAAGGGGAGCAATAACAACTCAAAGCCACCATAAGATCTTCAATGAACGGTGAGGAAACCCCACATCCTTTTTTACCAAAAATCAATACAACAATATACTGGGAAAACTTATTTATTTGATTGTTGAGGTTAGGGTGATTTTTTTTTTCTATTCTAATATGGCCCTTGTTCATTAACCAGCATCATACTCGATAACCATATACTTTGCACATGCGCAAACGGCATCGGAGTAAGAGTAAAACGGATTCAAAACAACCACGATTTTAATTTTGTTCGACTGAGTTTGTGAATTCAATAAATGTTAAGAGCATTTTTAACTTAATCATGCCATTCAGAAGCGTAAATGTGTAGTGTTTCGTTTTCCATTTGGATTTTGAACTTGCATCTGTTTGAAAACGGGATGCCATTAAACTTTATCTTCTTATTTTATGTACAAAAAGGATCAGATAATAGATTCTGTTGGTCATAATAAATTTATTTTTCTTCATAATTGAATCTCCCGCATCTTTGCATATTATTTGAAGTCAAACTCAACGAAACAAAGTAAATAATCCATATTCACATTCTTTTTATTTGATTTCAAAAATCATGTACAAATGGAAGCGAGGTTAAACTCAGCTGAACACTTTAAATTTAAAGATAAGATAAGCAATAAGAAAAAGCGTTAATAAAATGGAAAGACCATTACTATGGATAATGATCTGAATTATACTTATGTAATTGTTCTTCATAAGAGTAGCTCAGTAGCATACTGTTTCACAAACATCTAATACAAGTCTTTTTTGTTTTGGCAAAAGATCGTTCAAACATGTAATCAGTTATGGATTTTATTATTAATATTTTACGTAATTCGACCGCTTACTCGGGTTGTTTAAAAAATTGATTTTTCGCGGAACTGTCGGGTTAAAGTAAATGTATGTCGTGCTTCCTATATATAAATAGCAAAATACCGAAGTTACCGTGAATTTAGTTTCTGCATATGGTTATTTTGACAACTTGTGTATAAATCGTTCAGAGATTGTGACTATTAAAAAGTCAAATGTGCCAGTTTGTTTGGCAGACAGCAAAATAACTTTAACCCAGATCATTTTAAAATTTTTTGTCTAAGAAAATATTTTATTCACGTTGCCGTCCTTGCAGTAATAATGAATTTCCAATAACAGATCAAATATTTATTCCATTCGGAAGATTTATTGGAAAATCTTTAATCCCGTTCATTTTCTCATTTACTTTATCTCAAAAATTAATTTGCGTTGTCTCAAAACTTCTGATTTTTCTACACTGTATACCATGCTGTGTCATAATAAACTAAAACCGCGAATCAAAGGTATCATTCAAAAAGTCTTTGCCGATTCACAAAAAAATTAAAAAAAGGAAAAGTAATCTATGACGAAAAACAGTTTTGAAGTATGCTTGATTTTCTTATTAATAATATATTTGTCACATTTGGTTGATTGATTGTTGCTTAACGCCAACTTAAGTAATATTTCAGCTATATCGTGGCGTGAACTGTTGATAATACGATAATAAACACAACGTATACAGATAAAAAGTAACTTAAAACATATTGCTATATACAGATAAAGTCACATTTGGAGGTACTATTTATCAACAGCAAGTTGGTATACAAATGGGCACAAAGTTTGTTTTTCTACTAGCAGACTCGTTTTTATATTCCTACGAGACTCAGCTTCTTCAGAGAATCGGAAAAGGTCATAAAATAAAAGATGCCATGCAGATCCCTCAATCTCGCTTATAGATATATTGATGATGTTCTTTCCATTAAAAACTCAATTTTACTAAATGGATCCCATCAATATATTCTCAATAACCAGAGATGAAGGAAATGACATAAACCATTAGATGTACATCTTCTTTGGACTCGCATCTAGAAGTTGACTGTAATAGTAATCTAAGTACTAAAGTTTAAGACAAAAAGACGATTTTATCAATTTTCCCAACATGGACGGTAACATTCCAACTTTTCCTGATTACCGAGTGTATGTTTTAAAAGTTGATTCGTTACAAATGACATAAACTTTCTTATTAGACATTGTTATCTTTGTGACTGCCTTATTGGTCAAGTATTAAAAAAATACCGTCTCATATACGATCATTAAAAAGTTCTTTAATAGATAGCAGTCCCTTTAATAAAAAGAAAAATATGTTTCGTTCCGAAATCTGATCTAAGATTTGATACAAGGATGATCATTTTTTTTACTGTCTACGACCTTTCAATGACGATTTCTGTTGAGTTGTTGCAATGGAAAGGGGAGGTGTGGAGCAACATAAAACCAGTTTAATCCACCATTTCCTTTAAAATTCCTGTACCGAGTCAGAACCATTGCGTTTGAAAATTGTTCCTGTTGTTTTCAACCTGCTTTGACTTTAGGCCACTTGGACTTTGGAACTTGAACTTTGGAACTTGAACTTTGGCTCTTGAACTTTGGCTCTTGACAATTTCGTCTGGTAATTTGATTATTAACCTAACTGACAAATATTCAAATGAATACCATCAGGAACTAACAGTCCACCAGAGGCATCGACTCAGTGGTAATAAATCACGTGATACCGAAGTTGCTCTTAATTTGGATTCTGCTTAAACAATCGAAACAAAAGAAAAATTTGGTTTGATAGATTAATAACCATTACTACTGCAAAATTGCTTAATAAACAATGTTAAGTATTATAAACCTTCCAAATTTATGAAAAAAAGTCATAATTTAAGATGGCGGCCAGTTGATTTCAGATTTCAAATGCACAAATGAGAGAGAAAGAAAAAGAGATTTACGTTTGATATGTGATTATACATAGACATGTAACAAGACTGTGAAATACTGAAAAACAAAAGCTCATAGGTTTTGGTGCTCAGTGCTAATAGAAGGTATAAGAGTAGAGATATGTTTCTAAAAAAACAAAGTACCGAAGTTACTGTGAATTTAGTTTCTGCACATGACAATATCGACAACACATATGTATCCTCAAATCAAAACATTTGGAAATCCATATACTGAAATATAATTATGTTACGGTAAATGGTGAAAGCAAACAAATTACCATTAGAATCTAAAAGAAGGACCGTAATCAGCTAAGGACAGACTTATGCACGATGGAGATATTCCATAGATTTAAACCAAATTTTCTTAAATTTAGATACACGAAAAAGTATTGCAAGTTTCAAAACTGAATCGGTTTTTAGGCAAGCACAGAGTACTGGCTATTGGGTGGGGAATACCATGCTCAATTAATTTCACCATTCCTCCATATGTTTTAGTGTCTGAAAAAAAAACGACCATGACTAGTGACTAGAGTAGTGTTTATTGTACTATTAATCTTTCGTTCCTTTGCCAAATTAAGTGTACTAAAATAGTATGACGTCCAGTATGTGTTAATAATTGTACTGCGAGGATATATTCACATATTAATGACAAAATGTCAAAATGTCACAACACACAAATGTTAGATTCTTTAAGATCGAAATTTTTATTGTTATCATTATTATAAAAATAAAGAATTTCATAGCATTGAACCTATGAATAGTTAACCTTGTAGTTTATTTAAGGACGTGATTTAATTTAAAAAAATCCATGCCATCGGTTACAGATTTTTTTAAATAGACAAAAACTTAATAGAGAGTATTATATAGAAAACTATCAAGTTCCAAGTACAAAACTATTTATAATTTGAACTCGCTAGACACTTTAAATACTTTTTACGTCATTCACCCTATGCAGATTCTCAACATTTAACTTATATTTAAGAACAATATGTCTTCAAATTAAAAAATATAATCTAAATTCAAAAGGGAATCAGTAATCCTTATTTTTTAACATATGGCTAACTTGCTAATTTACAAAGTCGAAGAAATTTTGTGAAGCCAATGAAGGAGAATCTGAAAAAAAAGGAAATGGGGCAAATGTCAAGAAAACAACATCCCATCTCCAGGTTAAAACGACCAAAATCAAAGCATTTAGGGGTCACCGTGCGGTCTTCAACACACTGAGAAACCTCACACCATATAGAAAGCCCTAAATGGCCCCAAAAAGTGAACAAAACACATCCAATAAAAATAATAGGGTTACTTTGACTTCAATTGCATAAATTTGCATAAATTAATTTCCGTCAATTTCCGGAAATTGACGGAAATTAATTTATGCAAATTTATGCAATTGAAGTCAAAGATAACCCTTAAGAAAATCGCTTCCCGTTGCTACGCAACGCGAAGCGATTTTGCGTCGCTTCGCGACGCAAGGGGGCGCCTTCGCTTCGCGAAGGCGATAACAAATCATTTAGATAATAAAGAGAGATAACTTTTGTAAAAAATAATTGTTACTTAGTACTTAAAAATTTCTTCTTTCTATTATATCTTCTTCTTTCTATTATTCTTTTTCTTCTTTAAAAAGCTGATATTATACATTCTCTAAGTTCATAGTAATGAGAAAACAGTTTGTAATTCATTCTCTACATAACCATTAAGGGAAATAACACACTTTCTTCCCATCATCATCACCATCATCATCATCAGTTCTGTCATCTATCATATTATTAGTTCATTGTAATTTATTCAGCTTTCCATAGTTTGTTTGTTTACATTTCACGTTATTTCAAATACTTCACTGAAAAATGTACTTTTTAGTGCACGGATATCTGTATATTTCATTATATATCGGACAAAAATACAGAAAACTGCTTACCTTAACAAATGTTGTCCGCTGAATGTTCACTTAGCAACAGCAAGCTTTGTTACGTCATTGGCAACGTTAAACATGGGAGATAACTCGTTCATTCTTACATGGAATATAATAAGCGTCATAAAAAATAATAATATTTGACTATAACTTTTGAATTATAAGAGATAAAAAGTTAAAATTTAAAATGTGAACACCAATAATCAAGGCATACATATGTATAATATAGGAAAGTACGAAATCGTCACTGCGCATGCGCAATGAAAAATCGTCTATAACTTGAATTATAAGAGATAAAAAGTCAAAATTTAATAAATGGATAGCTATAATCAAAGAAAACATATACATAATATAGAAAAGTACGAAATCGCCATTGCGCATGCGCAATGGAAAACTGTTAGTTATTTTTCAAATATTCCGAAAGTTGGGATCTTCTCTGTATTTTTCGTTATTTTTTTGTTAATAATTTTTCTAAATAATAATGTAGAAAATCAAATTCATAGAGAAATTACATACAAGATCTGTAATTTTCTGGTATAACTCAATGTACAAATGTATCATTGCTTTTCCATTGAAATAATGATTCAAATTTTTTTCCGTTGCTTCCTTTATACCAACAAAAGTTGTTATGAATGACGTATGAGTGACGTCATCA
>MJUU01016631.1:0-20000 GCA_002080025.1 Modiolus philippinarum | reverse complement strand
TTATCAATGGGATGGAGATTTAATGGATATGTCTAATATTAAACAATATAATGATAATGTAACTTTCATATTTGTCGTAATTGATATATGTAATAGATTTGCTTATTTGAGACCACTTAAGTCAAAAAAGGGAGTAGATATTCTATCTGCTTTTCAATCAATATTGGATGAAAGTAAAGTTTTTCCTAAAATTTCGTACAGATCGTGGGCAAGAATTTATGAATAAACCTTTTAAAAAATTTTGTAAGGAAAGAAATATTGCTCACGTAGGAACTACCAGTAATTATAAGGCAGCGTTTGCTGAATCATTCATAGGAAAATTCAAGAATGTTTTATACAGATATTTTCATGCAAAATTATCTTACAGGTATATAGATATACTACAGTTATTTGTTAATAAATATAACAATACAGTACATTCTGCCTTGCACGGGCTTACGCCAAAACAGATCACTCCAGATAACGAAACAGAATTTATTATTCGAGAATTAGGAACAAAATTGATAAAACAAAAAATCAAAGATAAAAAACTGAATGAAAATAAAGATATAAAACAGAAAAAAAACCAAGAAAAAGAAGAGATTTAAATTCAAAATAGGTGATAAAGTTAGAATATCTTATTTGAAAAAACCCTTTTTACGTGGTTATCAACAAAAATGGTCTGATGAAATTTTTACTATTTATAAACGTTTCTTTAAAGACAAAAGGCCTATTTATCAGTTAAAAGATTGGAATGGTGATATTATAGAAGGATATTTAAGAAATAATGAATTACAAAAAGTAGAAGTAGATGAAGATAATATGTTTCAGATTGAACAAATTTTGAAAAAGAGAACCAAAAATAAAAGAAAAGAAGTATTAGTCAGTTGGTTAGGATGGCCTAAAAAATTCAATTCATGGATCCCCGAAAAAAAATATAAAACAACTTCAGACTGATTAAAATACACAATACTAAATGATGAATACATAGAGTGTATGAGCATATAACTATAAAAGAAGTAAGATAAATCTAAAATCAGAAGATCAAACATCATGGACCTGGAAAATCAAGGATTTCTCAGAAGATGAAAGATTTCCCAGAAAATCAACCTTTTCGCACACAGTATTATTATAAATTGAACTAAAATGTATAACAAAAGACTATCTATATAGGAAATCATGTTTTCTTGCGATTTATGTCATAAAATTTTCTCTAATAAAAGTAATAAAATGAGACATTTTAAAAACCATTCACGGATGGACAAAAAACGACTGTACAGAAATGCAAAGAAATGATACCTTTTTGACCGACAATGCATCTAATTCAGAAAATATACAGCAATATACACTTGATGGCTCGATGAGAGACAGATGATATTTACATACAGTCTATAATAGAAAAATATTCCTTGTAACGACGCAGTAAGCTCGGGGAATGAAACAGATGATATTTACATACAGTCTATAATAGAAAAATATTTTCCATATGTACAATTAGGTTGTGATCCAAGATTTGTACATCCTTTTACTTTCATTATAGCTGGTCCTACCGCTTGTGGAAAGTCCGTTTTTGTAGCAAAACTATTGAACAACGCCTCAGAAATGATCACACCACCACCTCAGCGTATAATATGGTGTTATAGGGAATGGCAACCACTTTATCGTACTTTACCAAATGTTCAATTTCGTTGTGGACTTCCAGATATCAATAAGTTAGATCCAAATATACGACATTTAATCATTTTAGATGATTTAATGTTAGCTATCGATGAGACAATAACAACATTATTTATAAGGAAAAGTCATCATTGCAATATAAGCATTATTTACATAGTTCAAAATTTATTCAACAAAGGAAAGGAACATCGAACCATTAGTTTAAATTCACACTATCTAGTTCTTTTCAAAAATCCAAGGGATGTTTCACAAATTACTACTATAGGAAGGCAGATGTACCCAAAACAATCACTGACTTTTCAAGAAGCCTTTATGGATGCCACTAGCAAACCTTATGGATATTTACTAGTTGACTTGAAACAGAATACACCTGAACACTGTAGACTTCGGACATGTATATTTCCTGAAGAAAATCAGTGGGTTTATCTCCCAAAAAGTCTATAAAAAGAATTTCAGCTTTGAAAAAAAATGATTGGCTTCTGAAAAGCTATAAAAGAAACATTTGTTGATGATGTCAACGAGAAAATTTTAAAAATCTGAAAATAAAGGAATAAAAAATCATATCATTAGACTGATTTTTAGACGTTTAGAAAGATTTGTTCGAGTATTAATGACTTATGCATGTAAATGAGTTTTTAAAAAAAAATTTTACCTCCAAAAAGTCTATAAAAAGAATTTCAGCTTTTTAAAAACAATTGACTGCTGAAAACCTATAAAAGGAACATTTACTGATAATGTCAACAAAAAAGTTAAAAAAAAAACGCTTAAAAGATATACAATATCTTACTACTTCTAAACCAAAAGTCTGTAAAATTATCATTCAAACAGCGGATAAGGAATTAATTGACTGTTTGAGTGAATGCGCATTGAATCTGTTATATAACAAAAACGTTGCTTTAACAAAACGAGATAAAAAGAAACTAAGATACTATAAACATCAACTACGAAGACTTGCAAAAAAGGCTACACCATTAAAAGAGAGAAAAAAAATATTACAGAAGGGAGGATTTTTACCAGCTATTCTTGGTTCACTTGCTTCAACTCTTTTACCTTTGGCATCTAATCTATTAAGTTTATAAAAACAAACTATGAATCATTCCAAAAAGTTTTTACTAACAGATCCTAATTTTTTTAAATCTTTCACTGAACGTCAGTTCATGCCAGAAAACCCAACAGTTACAGCAATGCACCGATTAACAGATGACATGCATGGGGTTATAAATAATGAAAATTTGGACTCAGACAAAAAAGTGAAACTGTACGAACAAAAAATGCAACGCTACAGAACATACGATAGAAAATATAGAAATAAATCACCTGTCAAAGTAAAACTAGAAGAAGAAAAATCACCAACGGAAACCTTGATAAGTGACGAGATGACTTTGGACAAAAAAGACTACATCGAAAACGAAATACTACAAAGCGTTCCAAAAACAATGAAGACAAAAGCCGAATTGTTATTACAAAGAATTAAAGATAGAGATGATATGAATTGGAATGAACGTGGGGAATTCGTTTACAAAAATCAGACTGTTGCAGGATCAAATATCACCGATTTAATAAATGATATGTTACGTAAGCGTAAAAATTTCAATCCTACGGGTTGGCATGTGTTCAGTAATGCTATGAAGGAAAGTAACGTACCACAAGAATTGGTTGGAAATAAAGACAGATTGAAATTTATGAATGGAAGTCAGAATACAGTAAAAAAGACAACAAGAAACTTACCAGGATGGATATCCTTATAAATACAAATCTGATTCCCCCAAATATATCTATAAATAGCGAGAAAAAAAATAAAAATAAATAAAATGGAATCAAATGGATCCAATCAATCGTCAATCCGGAGATGGCCTTTATGCGGAATTAATGTACCAAAAGACGAGATAACTTTTTTTAGTCAAATAACAATAATCTTTACAGTTATTGTTGTCAGTATTTTCAATTTATCACGGGAATCTGCAAATACTGATTTGTGGGTTGTATTACTCAGCAGTTGCATTGGATATTTATTACCAAATCCACGTTTACATAAGAAAGATCATGTTTTACCTTACTCTACCTAGCAATAGTTCTATGGACATATATCCAGACAATACATTAACAAAGTTCAAAACAAAATTACCAAAAGAAATAAACTTAAAAGGCGCATGGGAAGTCGGACTATCTGAAATTCAGTATCCCCATACATGGTATAATGTTCGGAAAAACGAAATTTGGTTGAAAATCACTACTAGTTCAAAGGAATATACTATATCATTAGAAGAAGGATACTATTCCTCAATCAAACGACTTATCAAAGTAATATTAAAGGCTATAAAAAAGGATCTGGGAGAGAACGACTCGAAAGACATCAATTTCATACTAAATGAAGTTAATAAAAAAGTAATCATAGTAATAACTAATAATTTCACTTTAAAACTAAGTAAAAAATTAGCAAAATATTTAGGATACGAAGAGAATGTGTTTTCAAATGGAATCTTTCAGGGAACATTTGCATCAGATATTTCACAAAGCATGCATTCTTTATTTTTGTATTGTCCTTTGGTTGAACCCAGAATAGTTGGAGATGTATTGGTTCCTTTATTAAGAATAATTCCCATAGAAGGAAAAGATGGAGATCTAATCACAAAAGTGTTTGAACCAGTACAATATATTTCTTTGAACCAAAAACAGTTCGAAAGTGTAGAAATGGAAATGAGAGATGATACAGGAAAACATATTCCTTTCGAATATGGAAAAGTTGTGATTACTTTACATTTTCGCTTACAACGACCACTATAAAAAGTATAAATATCGGAACGATTGATATTTACGAACTACATTAATTAACTAACAGAATAGATTTATCATATGTTAAATACAGAAATCTTTATTGTTGGAATATATATATATATATATATCGGAACAATTGATATTTACTAACTATAGTAATTAACATACAAAAAATGGTTTTATCATACGTTAAATACAGAAATCCGTATTGTTGTTCCAACAATAGAAAATTAGTCGAAGACTATTACATAAATCAAGTTGGAAACGGTGCACCATATTTTGCTGGAGCAGAGACTCAGCGTGGACATGGTTTAGGTAGTCTATTCAAAGGCCTTCTCAAATCTGCTGTTCCTCTACTTAAAAAAGGGGCTAAAGCAATAGGAAAACATGCATTAAGTACAGGATTAAATATTGCTGATGATGTATTGCAAGGCAAATCATTGAAAGAATCAGCTAATCAAAACTTAAAAAAAACAGGTTCCAATATGTTAAGAGATGTAGGCTCAACATTTAAACAAAGACCTCCGGGTAATCGCCGAAAAAATACTATAAAACGAAAGCGATCGTCGTCAAATCGTCATATTTCTTCAAACAGAAAGAAAGTAAAAGCTG
Source organism: Modiolus philippinarum (assembly GCA_002080025.1). Taxonomy (NCBI): domain Eukaryota; kingdom Metazoa; phylum Mollusca; class Bivalvia; order Mytilida; family Modiolidae; genus Modiolus; species Modiolus philippinarum. The sequence continues at coordinate 14,957 of MJUU01016631.1, read as the reverse complement.
ATATTTTTGAAGATAGTGAATAATATTTTCCAAAATAGTATAAAAAAAACTATGTCTTTAATACACGAAAAATCTTTAGAATGTATGCAATCAGAATTAGATTTATTTACTGTTCCTACTACTGTAACAAACATCGAAGACGGTCGTTGGGTGGAATATCGTTCTAAATTTGCCTTAGATAATGCAAGTATACAATTTGAAATATCTGGAAGTGGGGAAAACTACATTGATTTTAGTAATACATATCTTTATCTACAAGCTAGAATTATTAAAAATGATGGTAAAGCATTAGATGCTGACCAAGAGGTTGGTCCTGTCAACAACTGGTTGCATTCTATTTTTAGTCAAGTTGAATGTTCATTGAATGGTGTTTCGATTGCTTCAACAAATAATACCTACCCATATCGTGCATATCTGGAAAATTTAATAAGCTATGGCATATCAGCAAAATCTACCCAACTTCAATCAGAACTTTGGTACAAGGATACTGCTGGGCAAATGGATACAGTAGGTGACACTAACGTTGGATATACGAAAAGAAAAGAAATAACTGCAAGCAGTAAAATAATAGATATGCAGGGAAGGCTTCATCTAGACTTATTTTTTCAGGAAAAACTCATTCTAAATGGTGTTGATATAACAATAAAGTTAACAAAAAGTAAAGACGTTTTTTCTTTGATGGGAGACACAGATGCATATAAAGTTAAAATTAATGATGCAGTTTTGTTTGTACGTTCAGTAAAAGTAAGTGATTCTGTTAAACAAGCACACATAAAAGCTTTAGAATTAGGTAATGCTATATATCCAATTACGCGAGTGGATGTTAGGGCGTATACAGCACCTAAAGGAAACACATTCATGAAGAAGGAAGGCATTTTCAATGGACAATTACCAAAACGTATTTTTGTAGGTTTACTNATAATCCTTTTAATTTTCAACATTTCAATGTAAATCAATTTAAGTTAACATTGGCCGGAAATCAAATACCTGCAACACCTTTGCAGCCAAGCTTTGATAGAGATAGATACATAAGAAGTTACATGGGGCTTTTTTCTGGTAGTGGTAAAGTATATTACGACGAAGGTAATGACATTTCACGCAATGAATACAAAAATGGATATACCATATTTAGCTTTGACTTGACTCCAGACTTATGCCACACGAATCAATTTCATCTTATAAGATATGGAGAACTCAATATGGAAATACATTTCGCTCAAGCATTACCAAAGACAATTGTAGCTATCGTATATGCTGAATTTGACAATCTAATAGAAATAAATAAAAACAGACACGTTATTTTTGATTGGAATTGATAATTAAATAATGGATGCCAGACAAATAGAACGAATTCTAAAAGATTATTTAGGAACTACCTTCATGGGAGTTTTTCCTCGAAATAAACTACCTATTATAATGGCGAAGCCATGTGCTTTAGTGTTTAACACCGACAAAGAGAGCATTGGATTGCTATATATATTGATAAAAACGGAAATGGGGAATACTTTGACAGTTATGGTATGAAACCTTATCTAAATTCGTTTATTTATTTCATGAATTCGAATTGTACAACTTGGATCTGGAATTCTACAAGGCTCCAAGGACTTATTTCAACAGTTTGTGGACAATATTGTATATTCTATTTAATGCATCGTTCTGAAGGACTCACATTGAATGAAATAATATTTCTTTTTACGGATAATACATTTATAAATGACTCTATTGTTAGCGAATACGTAAAGAAACTGTAAATTATATTGTAAATTATTGTAATTATTGTAAATTATATTCTAAATTATTTTAATTATTGTAAATTATATTGTAAATTATTGTTAATTATATTGTAAAAAAATGTTACAAATGATTGTAAAAAACATAATGTTGAAAAAAAAAAACTAAATGCAGCTTATAATGAATATATAATAATATTTTTATATATTTATCATTAAGGGTCACAAGCCCCTAATGCAGAGTGAGATTTTCTAAATACATTTATATTTTTGATCTTGATCTCTGATCTTTGATCTTGATCTCTGATTTTGATCTCTGATCTTGATCTCTGATCTTTAATCTTGATCTCTGATCTTTAATCTTGATCTCTGATCTTTGATCTCGATCTTCTTTGATTTTTGACTTTGATCTTTGATCTTGATCTCTGATCTTTAATCTTGATCTCTGATCTTGATCTTTGATCTTTATATCTGATCTGATCTGATCTTTGATCTTGATCTCTGATCTTGATCTCTGATCTTGATCTCTGATCTGATCTGATCTTTGATCTTGATCTCTGATCTGATCTTTGATCTCTGATCTGTGATACTGATCTCTGATCTTTGATCTTGATCTTTGATCTTGATCTTTGATCTTGATCTCTGATCTTTGATCTCGATCTTCTTTGATCTTGATCTTTGATCTCTGATCTTTAATCTTGATCTCTGATCTTTGATCTTGATCTTTGATCTTGATCTCTGATCTAATCTGATCTTGATCTCTGAACCTATCTGATCTTTGATCTTGATCTCTGATCTGATCTGATCTTTGATCTTGATCTCTGATCTCTGATCTTTGATCTCTGATCTTTGATATTGACCTCTGATCTTTGATCTCTGATCTTGATCTCTGATCTTTGATCTTGATCTCTGATCTTTGATCTCTGATCTTTGATCTTGATCTTTGATCTCGATTTTCTTTGATTTTTTATTTGTGATCTTTGATCTTGATCTCTGATCTTTGATCTTGATCTCTAATCATTGATCTTCTCTGATCTTGATTTTCTTTGAAATCTTTCATTTTTTTTTATGTTGATCTCTGATCTTTGATGTTGACTACTACTCATACGTCATTCATAACAAGTTTTAATGACGTCATTCATAACAAGTTTGATAACGTCACTCATACGTCATTCATAACAACTTTTGTTGGTATAAAGGAAGCAACGGAAAAAAATTTGAATCATTATTTCAATGGAAAAGCAACGATACAGTTGTACATTGAGTTATACCAGAAAATTACAGATCTTGTATGTAATTTCTCTATGAATTTGATTTTCTACATTATTATTTAGAAAAATTATTAACAAAAAAATAACGAAAAATACAGAGAAGATCCCAACTTTCGGAATATTTGAAAAATAACTAACAGTTTTCCATTGCGCATGCGCAATGGCGATTTCGTACTTTTCTATATTATGTATATGTTTTCTTTGATTATAGCTATCCATTTATTAAATTTTGACTTTTTATCTCTTATAATTCAAAAGTTATAGACGATTTTTCATTGCGCATGCGCAGTGACGATTTCGTACTTTCCTATATCATACATATGTATGCCTTGATTATTGGTGTTCACATTTTAAATTTTAACTTTTTATCTCTTATAATTCAAAAGTTATAGTCAAATATTATTATTTCTTATGACGCTTATTATATTCCATATATCTGTAAGAATGAACGAGTTATCTCCCATGTTTAACGTTGCCAATGACGTAACAAAGCTTGCTGTTGCTAAGTGAACATTCAGTGGACAACATTTGTTAAGGTAAGCAGTTTTCTGTATTTTTGTCCGATATATAATGAAATATACAAATATCCTTGCACTAAAAAGTACATTTTTTAGTGAAGTATTTGAAATAACGTGAAATGTAAACAAACAAACTATGGAAAGCTGAATAAATTACAATGAACTCATAATATGATAGATGACAGAACTGATGATAATGATGGTGATGATGATGGGAAGAAAGTGTGTTATTTACCTTCATGGTTATGTAGAGAATGAATTACAAACTGTTTTCTCATTACTATGAACTTAGAGAATGCATAATATCAGCTTTTTAAAGAAGAAGAAGAATAATAGAAAGAAGAAGATATAATAGAAAGAAGAAATTTTTAAGTACTAAGTAACAATTATTTTTTACAAAAGTTATCTCTCTTTATTATTTAAATGATTTTTTATCGCCTTCTTGAAGTGAAGGCGCCCCCCTTGCGTCGCGAAGCGACGCAAAATCGCCTCGTGTTGCGTAGCAACGCGAAGCGATTTTCTTAAGGGTTATCTTTGACTTCAATTGCATAAATTTGCATAAATTAATTTCCGTCAATTTCCGGAAAACGACAAAATCGCGAAGCGAGATTTCGTCGTTTCCGGAAATTGACGGAAATTAATTTATGCAAATTTATGCAATTGAAGTCAAAGTAATCCTATTATTTTTTTCCAATAACCCGAATATCAAGAAACTAAAAATTATAAGAATACAAGGATAAGCCAATGACCAACATATTCCTGACTTGGGACAGGCACTAAAAATGTGATGGGGTAAAACTCCGTTTTTCTTGGATCCTAACAATTTCCCTATGTGTGGTGAATGGCTAAAAATAAATAAATAAAAAGACTCAAAGTAAAAATCAAACTAGAAAAAGTCCAACGAGTACCTTCACAATGAAGTAAATCAAACATGAAGACAATAGGAATTTTTTATTATATAACATTTCTTTTCTCTTATTGGAAATACTTATAAAAGGAAAAGAAAGGAAAGGCGTAAATGTCAAGGGGACAACATCCCATCTCATACGTTTATCAGTATTTTAGCACATTTTAAAATTGTTAAAATCTGTCATAATATAAGATCCCTGTATTACCTGAATTCCGAAGCAGATAACCTGTTTGTTTCCTAAAAACTAGAGGCTCAGACACTGAGCCTGTATCGCTCACCTGACAAAATGCTGAACAGCAGGATTTTTCGATGTCATGTATGGTGGCCATGTTTTTTTATGTGAATTTCCCATAGGGCCAAAATAAACTTTGTTCTGTGCTGGCGGCCATGTTTTTCATTGGATCAGAACAAAATGAGCAATCTTTGTTAAGGGCCTTCAGTTCATCATTCCTGTAAAGTTTGGTTGAATTTGATTCAGCGGTTTCAGAGGAGAAGAAGAAAATGTAAATTTTTCCATAGGGTCCAATGTTAAATCTTAGTTCCGCGCTGGGAGCCATGTATGTATTTTATTGGATGGAAATGAAATGAGCAATCTTTGTAAAGGACCTTCCATACATCATTCCTGTAAAGTTTGGTTGAATTTGCTTTAATGGTTTCAGAGGAGAAGATGAAAATGTGAATTTCCCATAGGGCCAATGTTGAACTATGTTCCGTGCTGGCGGCCATGTTTTTTATCGGATCGGAACGAAATGAGCAATCTTTGTTAAGGACCTTTAGTACATCATTCCTGTAAAGTTTGGTTGAATTTGCTTCAGTGGTTTCAGAGGAGAGGAAGAAAAAGGGTCCAATGTTAAACCTAAGTTCCGCGCTGGCGGCCATGTTTTTAATCGGATCGGAACAAAATGAGCAATCATTGCAAAGGATCTTCCATATATCATTCCTGTAAAGTTTGGTTGAATTTGCTTCAGCTGTTTCAGAGCAGAAGATGAAAATGTGATTTTCCCATAGGGTCCAATGTTAAACCATGTTCTGTCCTGGCGGCCATGTTTTTAGTCTGATCGGAACGAAATGAGCAATCATTGTTAAGGACCTTTAGTACATCATTCCTGTAAAGTTTGGTTGAATTTGCTTTAGTTGTTTCAGAGCAGAAGATGAAAATGTGATTTTTCCCATAGGGTCCAATGTTAAACCTAAGTTCCGCGCTGGCGGCCATGTTTTTTGTCGGATCGGAACAAAATGAGCAATCATTGTAAAGGACCTTCCATACATCATTCCTGTAAAGTTTGGTTGAATTTGCTTCAGCTGTTTCAGAGCAGAAGATGAAAATGTGAAAAGTTTAACGGACGGACGACGGACGGACGGACGACGGACGGACGACGGACGCCAAGTGATGGCAATAGCTCACACTGACCCTTTGGGTCAGGTGAGCTAAAAACTGTTGAAATCTAAATTTCCCGTCCGTGCAAGAAAAAAGATTTTGTAAAAGTAAGCGCAAACTGAACCGTGGGTCAAAAAAACGGGCAATCCATGGGCAACGGCAACATTGGAAACACCAAAAACAATGACATCACATGAGTACGGGAAAAAAGAAAAAATGGGGACACTCATACAGATGAACAACACGGGCCAAATTACTACCACGGGCAAAATCAGGTGTACCGGTACCGGCTTCTCAAAAGATACATGTCAACTTCAGTAGCAAAGTCAGATCCGGTGCAGGAAAAAACAATTTAGTTGTAACGGGAATTATCTGTTTTCATCCGGGAAACGGATATCCAAACGACCGCAAAAGTTCAACAGTGATGGCTCTAAGTTTTTGGTAACATACCCTTGCTTTAGCAGTTTATATGTAAGCAACCAAGCTTTATCAAAGAAGCCACTGTATCGACCACAAGCCCTTTAGTAGCAAATGAGTTGTGAGATATAAACTCAATATGCTGGCGCTTTTGGAATGTTGCCACAAAGAAAAGGGGAGTTAAATTTTGGAAAAGTAAAGTCATCACGTTTGTCATACAGTCTAGTTTGAAGTGTATCTCTGTTGTCAGTTTCAAGATGAAGGTAAAAGAACGAGGCCGATGTAGAGGTATCTGTAGTATCGTTAATTTCGAGATCTTTTGGAAAGATAAGATGAAGGAAATCACCAAAGCTAAGAGACATAAGTTGTCGAAATGCGCATATGCAGAAAATAAATTCACAGCAACTTCGGTATTAAGGAGTATCTCCCTCTTGCATAGCTCTGTCTTTAGCTGCTTTTGGCTTTTCTATTTAGATCTTATTGGTTATTTGTTCTCTATGCACTGAAGAGACATAAGTTGTCGAAATGCGCATATGCAGAACCTAAATTCACAGTAACCTCGGTATTTTGTTATTTGCTTAGTAAATATCATCTTTATAACGGAAGCTGAAATTAAAGGGCTGTGCCAATTTTTTATCTTTATTCTCAATAATCCTTTCAATAAATTCAGCCTCATAAGGGTAGAGAGACAGATCGGCTAAAACAGGTGCACAGTTTGTGCCTATTGAAATCCCGATGGTCTGTTGAAAAACAAGTCCTCCAAAATGGACAAATATATTGTCGATTAGAAACTCTAACACTCTTATCACTTCTTCCTCTGTGTATTTCTTCATTAAATCTGAGCCGTTTTTCAAGAAGGATGCTTGTTCTTTAGCAATATGCTTATATCTTCGTTCGCCGTTCTTACGGGAGAAATATCTTTCAATTATATCTTTCAGCCGAGATTTCAGTTATATATAAGAAATGGAAGTATAAAGTGTGGAGAAATCATAAGTTTTAATGCTGTAACAGTGTGATATTGATCTTGATTTTAGGATGTCAAGCAGATCTTTACAGTTTTCTAATATCCACATTTCATTTACACCACTTCTTCAAAAGCTATCATCACAGTAATTTTGAAGCCCCTCCCCCCTTACGGCTGTCAAAAAGGAGGTAAACAGCTTAGAAATAAGTTTTGTAGAACATTTTGCAGATCCAGCGATGCACCATTGTTTATGTGGGCATTTGTGTAATTTTTGTACAAAGATCATTGTTTTCATCTTTCATTGAATCCCAAAGAAAAGCAAAACAGAAAAATACAAAATGTTGACGAGTTCTCTTTATTTGGAATAAAAAATATTGAAAATATGGACAAAATACAAATGATTTTACAAAAAAAAAATGTTAATTTTTTTGCAGTTCCGGAAATGTAAAATACTCAAATACAAATATGGATCAGACAAAAGCGATTTCGACTTATGTACCTTCTCCTTTGAGAATTCATACAAGTTTAAAATCCTGGTCAATATAAATTTTATTCTTCTGTAATACTTTTTTCTTATTTGAAAGTTGCATTGACATTAAATCAAATAAAAAGTGAAAAAGAACATTTTTAGAAATAGGGAATTCCCGCATCAAAGTTAGAAGTAAAAAATCTTGTAACTACATCAAATGCGTCACTTCAAACAATATGGCTGACTGGAAAACCAAAGTTAAACCACTTCCATAGAAAACACGATTCGCCGGAAAATATTTAAAGGGAAATGCACTTGAAAGACGTAAAAAGATATCGCTACGCTGGTGCAACTGTTACATGATATATAGAAGAAAAATAACTTCCGACGGCTGTTTTACATCACATACCGAGAAAATCTGATTCAATGCGTGAAAAGGTAGGGCAAATGCATCTCAACATTTAAAATGAGATACAGAAGTCAAGGGTGGTTTTGGATAAGAGGTTGGGGGATTAAATCAAGCAGAAAAATGTCAACCCGACTCCCTTCTTTCCCGAGGTGTCAAAAAATTAAATGAGTGAGAAATTTAATAAATCTTAGTTTTTTTTATTTTATAGATTCCCCTTGTTTTAAAACACATATTAGGTCATGTGGTTGTGATTCAAGTTTGAAGACAAAAATGAACAGAAAGTAAAAAATCATGATTTTGTTTTTTCTTTCTCTGAAATAACTCCTTATTCAAAGTATACAATACTCGCAATATCCGTTAGTCGTAAAGTGCGTTTTGTAAAAGCAAACAAACGGTTCTGTAAAAACAATATATACACCTGTTTCGAAAACCTATGGATAAATGTAAATGAATTTAATACAAAAACAAAACCCCGTGTTAGAGATAATGACAGCTAATAACAAAGGGCATTTCTCATCCTCGATTTTATGGAAATGTTGTTAAAAAATGTCAAAAACTGATTAATAATCCAGAAAAACTGGGACGTAACTTACATTCTTTACGTAATAGTGGATATCGACGAGATATTCTGAACAAATCCGTTAAATTTGCTTTGGATTCCAGTGACCTGAAGACTTTACATATATACTGGCCTCTCACTGATACTGCCGATGTCTGCTGAAATACATGAAGACTCTTTACCAAACCCTTCGGGAAGTTTTGAGTTTGATTTTTCTTCCGTAGTGCGACAGTGTTTTACCAGCAGACTAGATTCCTTGAGCTAGCCGGCAGTTTAGCGGCGAGCACTCTTTGACCCTTCTTTCAAAATTACGTTTGTCTTATGCTTTTTCTGTTCTAAGATAGTGGTCATTGAGTTAGTAGTCTACCTGTATTTGGTTTTATTCGCGTGTTTATGATACTATAGGGAAACGGGATAGAGAAAGGGGAGGTTTGGGTACCCATAAACCGGTTTAACCCTACCACTGGCTTTTGCTGGTGCCGGTACCAAGTCCGGCTATCCCGAGTTCCTATCGTTATAAATTTGTGTTTGTCTCTTGTTTTCATTATTGTTTTTCTGGTGCAGTTTGCTTGTAGATTGTGGCATGTGATTGTGGTTCCTGGCCATTGTAGGTGTTTGCTGTTTTCCTGTTTTTGTAATGTATGCTCTTTATTTTTCTTAGATATGGTGTACTTGTACATGAGAACATATCTCATGTGTACACTTTGTTCAATCACTATTATCTAAATTAATGTCAATTCTAAAACGTAAGGTTTAACTCCCTCCATCGTAGGTTTGTCCTTAGCCCTAGCTATATTTGATGTTACTGATTATTCGTATTTCGTTTGGTTGTATGCATTTTAAACATTTTTTGCAATAATGGATTTCCTATGTTTGGGTTTGCTGCTACGGAAAAAAAAATTCCGAAATGGCTATACAGCTCATTAAAATTATTGCAGTTGGAGTTACCATATGTGTTATGGTCTCATATTTTATGAAAGGATATGGAGTAAATGAACATGAGACCATAACACATGTTAACTCCAACTGCAATAATTTTAATGAGCTGTATGGCCATTTCGGAAATATTCCTCATCAGCAGCACTAGAACCCAAACAAAGGAAATCCATAATTTCAAAAAATGTTAAAATGCATACAACCAAACGAAATCCGAATAATCAATAATATCAAATAAAGCTAAGGACAAAACTACGATGGTAGGAGTTAATCCTTCGGTTTTAGAATATACATAAATTTAGATAATGGTAATTGAACAAAGTGTACACATGAGATATTATCTCATGTACACGTACACCATATCTAAGAAAAATAAAGAGCATACATCTCTACCACGGGGAATTGTTTTACCAACTCCACACTGCAATAAAAGACAAACTCCTGTATTAAATATTTTATGAAAGGATATGGAGTAAATGAACATGTTCATTTACTCCATATCCTTTCACGAAATATCAATAAATTTTCTTTTTTGTGAAATATTTTCATTTTACCACTTTTTAAAGTTTAGAAAACTATGTCTTATTCTTTATAATTCAAACATAATACATATAAGATAAATATTTGATCTTAAATGATTACATTTGTACAGAAAACAAAATTTTGTTCATTTCTAGGGATAATAGAGCCCTATGCTGTATATTTAATTATTTAGATTTTGCATTAGTAGTAATGAAAGTTATTGAAGAATGAAAGGTTGTAGTTTTCTTTATTTCTGTCAATTATAATTATAATTAATTAATTATATGTCTCTGTTTCTGTATAGTTAACTAAAACTACTTAATTATTAAATTTCTCATATCGACTTTAATAGATTTTGCAAATGTTTGAAAGCGAGGCTGGTCGAGCTTTTGAACATTTGAAAATTTGTTTAACTGGATTTGAGAAATTTTATAATCAACGTGTTTAAGTTCTGGAAACTGTTTCTTTAGTGACTGGATAGAGAACATAGCGGAATGCATTCCGAAGAGATTTGGCGGGAAAATTGACGAGCTAGAGAGAATAAATGTTTCTACACCGAATCTGGATAGAAATCAGAGAAAAAGGAATAACACATACTATTTAAGTCATGTCATATTTTTCTTTTTCTGTTATTTGGACTCGGTATTGGCTTCAGGTGTACACTTTGTCTACCATAACGCTTTTGGACAATACACAATAATAATTTACTTCCCTGTTTTTTATATATATATATATATATTATTCTGTCTGAAATACAATATTTTTGAAACAATAGGCATTTTATGAAAAAATGTAGTGTAAACTATTTATGGTTTGAACTTAAGTTAGTGTCTTTAGAATTTTTTTTTTTCGTTACTAAAAATTGATTGAAACAGTACACTGTATCCTACTTATTAGATATCCGTTCGAGTGCAATATGTTAAATGAGATCTTATTTATTAAAAATAGTAACATTTCACCTTATGGCCACTCCTTTCATTTGAATTTAATCTCGAAGAATTTAGCACAAAACAGACGAGCAAGGCGGTATTGTTTGATTTCGTACCGGTAATACCACGTAATTAGTTTTCGTAACTCACATTCTTCATCAAATTTAAAGTAATACTTTTAAATGAAAAGGATAACAGGAAACACTGACAATGGCTGAAAAATACAGTTATATGCAACAATCTACCAAGTAATAACACAAGAAAACACCATAAAAGACAAAAGACAAATTTAAACAACCGAAGGAACTCGTGACAACCGGACCTGCCGTTGGGTGTGAGCCGTTCATTGAGGATCTTTTGTTATTACTCCCCTTTGGGTCGTTGTCTCTTTGACACATTCCCTGTTTCCCTTCTATTTTCTATTGGTATTGGCTGTAGCAAAAGTCAGCGGTGGGGTTAAAGTGGTTTATTGGTACCCAAACCTCTCCATTCTCTACCCCATTTCTTTATAGTAGAAATTGGGGTGATAACAAGAATTGTCAAGAGCAAGTGAGGTAAAGAGACATAGCAGGTAGAAACCACAGGAAAAATAGTCGACTGTAATGGTCCTGACTTGATACGGGCATTTCAAAAGAAATGGTTGATTAAAACAGTTTAATGGTGCGCCAAACCTCCCCTTACAATTGTGTTAGTGTCCGGTAGCAACTCAACAGCAATAATTGCTATTGAAAGATCGTAGACAGTTAAAAGAAATAAGCATCCCAGTTTTAAGTTTAAAAAAGGTATCCTAAATTAGAGTTCGGACCGAATCTCCAAATTATTCCTTAATGGACTAATATCTATTGACGAATTCGTTTAATGATCGTATGAGACGGTATTTTCTAAAGCCTTGATTAATAAGGCGGTTTCGGAGATAACTATGTCTAATGAGAAAGTTTGTATAATTTGTGCTAGCTATCACGTAACGAATCAACTGTGAAACGTACACTCCGTAAGCAGGATAAGCTAGAATAGTACTGTTCATGTTAGCAAAATTGATGATTTTGAAATTAAAATCGTCTTTTTTGTCGTAAATTTTAGTAATGAGATGACCATTTTCGCCAAAATCGAGCATTAAGTCCAAAAAGATGTAAATATCTGTTTCCCAGATGACAACAGATCTTTCCCTTTAGAGCTTAATTGTTGTTTCCTCCACCGGATTTGACTTTACTACCGGATTTGACATGTTCAACACGACGGGTGTCGTATAAGAAGCAGGAGGTGCCTACTCTACCGGTGCACCTGATCTCACCCATGTTTTTTTTATTGGGTCCGTGTTGCTCATCTTTGCGTGTGTCTTCATTTTTCTTTTCTGTTCCGTACAAATGTTGTGTCTCTGTTTCTTTTTTGTTTCCGATGTTGCCAGTGTCCTTGGATAATTCGTTTTGGATTGGTTATCACTTACTTAAGTGGTTTCTGTCGATCTCTAGTTCTGGAGGATATATAATTTGTGATCCATTTAGCACAAAAGCTTTATTTCATGGAAAGAACATACGAATGTTATTAAATATATGAAAAAAATCCGATTAAGACAGCTTGATATTGCGCAATACTGTATACATGAAATATAACAATGGAATGCATAGACAACATATTGAACTATATGGTTGTGAAGCATTGAACTTTCAATATGTGATTGCTTAATCCTTTGGTATCGTTGAAACAAGAAAGGGGCGTTGAATGATAGATTATTAATATTATTATTGAAAAAAATGCTAAAAAAAACAACTTTTTTTATTCTTTGGGATTTGTTTTATTTGCAATATGTATACTTTTGTAAATTTTGGTCTATAAAATTAAGGAGTCACTCTCTCTCATGCAAGATTTGTCTTTATCTTATTTTGGCTTCCAATTTAGTTTCTCTCTCTCCAGCTTATTATATAATTTTCTGCTTAGAGTCTTTCAAATGATAGAATTTCATTTGTACTTCAGAGACGTAAGTTGTCAAAAACAACGACAGTAGAATACTGAAGAATACACAAAGGTCAGCTGAAGAAACCGAATTTAAAGTAAGGTCGGAATTTAGTTATTTAAATATATCCTTCCTAATTATATAAAATCAAGGACAGGCAAGGGTAAATATTACTTGATTTTAGTTTGATTCGTGCCTTGTTTTAACTTGCGACTTGGCATGTTTGGTTTAATTAAACATAAACATATAAAATGACAGACAATTAAAATACATAAGACTACATTGGAAGCTTCTAGGATATTTTACATTTAAAAGTCAATGAAACAGGATCATAAGACATAAGTTGTCGAAATGGCCATATGCAGAAACTACATTTACAGCAAGTTTAGTATTTAGTTATTTACGCATTAATTCTATTATATTGTTAATCTTATTTCTGGTATCATTATTAAATTACTTTTAGTTCATGCAAATAACATTCCACCAGTTTTGTTTTAGCAAACTCTCTACAAATACACGATTTAACCAAGCACTGGAACTACGCTTCTTTTATTGTTCTTCATCTTAAAGTCACCATGTTCCTTTCACAATTGAAATAGAAATATTTGAGTGGCTCCACATTTAATCAACAGACCAAGACTTTACACGACTTCTCATTAGCTGATGGGTGACTCGCGTGGAGCATATAATCCTTGCCATTCCTCAGCACCTAATGCTACAAACAGTTCGAATTGTGTTTAAAAGTGCTACTATTTTTTTTTTGTGACTTTGTTTATGTTTGCCTCTATGTTACACTGCTTTTTTTTATTTTTTCTTCAAGATACTTCACATTCTGCCCGTTTGCTTTTGCTTTCTTTTAGGGATGTATTTATGTCATCAACGAAGGTATATCTTGGCAATTATTCAGTTTTGTAGAAGATAATCACGTTTACGTTAGGTAATATTTTGTTTTTAAATCGTAAAAAAATACTAGACTCAAGCTAGCGAACAATAAGCCAGCGAACAATAAGCAAAATCAAGCCAGCGAACAATAAGGTAGCGAACAATAAGAAAGGGCGCCAAAATGATCACAACTAAAAACCGAAGAGATGCATAAGACATGAATCATTTACAAATGTGATCACAACTAATAACCAAAGGAATACATAGACATAAAACGTATACAAATAATGAATGTATATTCTAAATAGCCCGACTCATTAATTTCTGATTTATCTTTTTATCGATAGTATTTGATTTATTTCTTACAATAATACCTTTTTCTTTCTACTTATTTACAAATATTTTTGAAAGTTGCATTGTGAAAGATAAAGGAAACGACGAAAATAAAGGCATACGATTAGACGGAAATACATGTATATTCAATCATATGCGATTTACTGCTAAATTACGTAGATTTGAATGTTTACATGTGGGCATTGTAAATCAGTTACATTTTTAAAATCTAAATACTTACCCTTTGCATTTATTTTTTTTTAAAAGGGGGAGGGGGGTGTTTTGGCACTTCTGCTTTCATTGAAATCAAGCATGTTTAAGAAGATTTTGAAAAGTCGTTATAAAGTTATGTTTTAAGTAAAAAAAAAATGGTATACAATGAACATGCGAATTCACACGTCCAGTGTTTTCTTACTATTCAATGAATAGTGTTTGCTAGATCTCAATGACCTTATACAGAAACAAATATGCTAAGATATTTTTAGAGATTGCAAAGAATTTAGGTTTTTCTAAACAATATTTTTTTCTAATACATGTATTCAAATATATACGTGTTTTAAAACCGAGCAGGAAGCGGCGCAAATAAGCTTTAATTTCCAATAATTAAATTTTAAAAAATCACGAATTCTCAGGTGCACCTCAGGTGCACGTTAAAACATGGCGGACTTTCAAAATTGATACCGTTCCTAACAGAGTTAATGCTGTACATGTATGCTGTATCCCTTTTTAAAACAATTGTGTATCAATAATTTGAGCTTTTTGCTTTATTTCACCACAAT
>MJUU01016630.1:0-11007 GCA_002080025.1 Modiolus philippinarum | reverse complement strand
TTTTTTTTTGTATTTCTTTAGACAAGCATTTACAATATATGCTCAGTTACATATTTAAATAGTTTCTTAAATTATTCAAAGCACTATTTAATAGTTCGCTAGAAATTAAAACATATGTTAAATTCTTTGTCTTTAATGCGTTCAAAGTAATACAGGTAATGATCAGTGTCGTGGAGGCGATTTATGGATATTTATAAAGTCGAGGTCGATTGAACTCTTTTTATAATATACATTTTTACTTTGTGAGAACTGATCAGTGTCACAGAGGCGATTTATGGATATTAGAATTGAATTATAGATATTAAAAAATAATCAGAATCAGCTGAACTCTTCATTTCATATACAATAATTTATACGATTATTGATCAGTGTCACAGGGGCGATTTATGGAGATTTGAATTATAGATATCAATAAATCGAATTATGGAGATTTGAATTATAGATATCAATAAATCGAATAATGGAGATTTGAATTATAGATATCAATAAATTGAATTATGGATATTTGAATTATAGATATTTAAAAATGAATTATAGATATCTATAATTAGTGTCGAATTATAGATATCAATAATTGAATTATAGATATTAAAAAATGAATTATAGATATTAATAATTCGCACTATTTATTAATATCTATAAATGATTTATTGATATTTAAAAGTGATTTATAGATATCTATAAATCATTTATTAATATCTATAATTCATTTATAGATATCAATAAATAGGGAATAAATTCCACAACGGCTTTCCATATAAATATTATGTATATAATGATTTATAAATAGTTTCAAATGAAAGAAAAATACTAAATAAGAAAAAACTGACAACAAAAAAGCAAAATAATCAATGAATCAAATAAAGCAAGAGCAAAATAAAATACCGGATTGCAGTGGAGTGATGAATGCTGATCAAAACATAAAATACTTTTATAACATATTGAATCGGTGTGTTGCTCTTATAAAGGAATGAACATTTTTGAAAATTTCAATGTTCTGGACACATGTCAGATTACTGTCACCAGCCAATAGCAATTCAATAGATATGGTAAAATGTCTCAATTTATTAAATACCCCGGTAAAACAAACCTATTCTTCTTCATAAAACAGCATTAAAAAAATTGTATAGCATCTTCATAGGGATGACCACAAGGGCAAGCTGGATTAGGAACTATATTAACACGATGAAGATCAGCGTTTACGGAACTACACATGTCCCTAATCTATATTATAATTATATTAATCTTCCTATCTCCAAAACTAAAGTATGTACAAAATGTAGGTGGCTTACTTGTTTGCAACTTAGTCTTTTTTTTAAATTGATATTTGGAGAGTCCCGAATGTCTTGACTAAGACGATTTCATTCTACAACGGTAGAAGGAAAAAACTAGATAAAATATAATTGGAGCCATCACGTTAATTATGATTAGAACTTTCACTTTCTAATGGTGCAATTGGTTCACAAAGATACTTAGGGGCATGATGATTATGTATTGAATAAAATAAATTAAAGTCTCCTAATTTTCGTCTATCCGATAACTCTTGCCAGGCTGTTTCTGAATATATTGAAGCCTGTCTAATTTTTCAATATCTTGCTGACTACAAATTGACCATAGTTTACAAG
This sequence comes from Modiolus philippinarum, assembly GCA_002080025.1. NCBI lineage: Eukaryota > Metazoa > Mollusca > Bivalvia > Mytilida > Modiolidae > Modiolus > Modiolus philippinarum. The sequence continues at coordinate 9,382 of MJUU01016630.1, read as the reverse complement.
CATATTCCATTGTTGGACGGATGAAAGTTAAGTAAATGCAAGATAAGTAATTTCTGCTAAGTACATACTTTATTTTTTTAAAAACACTTATTTTTTTACTAAGAGATTCTATAATATTTTCTATGTGTATATGAAATTTGCCATTACTGTCAATCAAACATTATTCTTAAATGTTTGTGGAAGGGGACAAATTCCACTTGAAAATTAAAAATATTATTATCAGGTTTTGGATAATTGGAGAAAATCATTGCTTTAGTCTTCTGTGGATTGAAGTTAACAAGCCATTTATTGGAACAGTCAGATATAGTTTTCAAGTCGCTGTTTGTGACATAAAGAGTGTAAGGACTACAAGGCTGGCGTAGGAAAGTTAAGTGTCGTCCGCAAATAATTTGTCTAAACTAATGAGATCATCTGCTATATCGTTAACATACAGTAGGTAAGTAAAGGACATAATACTGATCCTTTACGAACTCCAGCAGTAATTGGTTTCAGGGGAGAATGTGTGTTATTAATAAATACACTTTGCTTTCTTTTAGATATATAACTTTGGAACCAGTTAAGTAGATCACCATTAATACCGTATGCTTTTAATTTAAGGCCTTCGTGCCATACTCAGTCAAATGCTTTTGAAATGTCACATATTACCAAGGACGTGAAACACCGATCATCAAGAGCCATGCATATTCTATAATAGATTTCTATTAACGGGTGAACAGTGCAATGACCAGGAATAAAACCTGTTTGGAATTTGTATAATAAATCATTAGATATAAAAAATAAACACTAATCTTTCAAAAATCTTGCCAACTGCTGATAGTAAGGAAATTGGCCTATAATTTTAGGTAACAAGTTTGTCACTCTTTTTAAACAGGGGCATAACTGATGCCGATTTTCCATTGTTCTGGGGAAACTGATTTAGTTAATGATGTATTGAACAACTTAGATAAAAGATAACACACAGAATCTTTAGTATGTTTCAACATATGATGACTAATTTGTTCCAAACAAGTCATCATATGTTGAATAGAAAAAAGAAGGGAAACGGGAAATGTGTCAAAGAGACAACGACCCAAAGGGGAGTAATGACAACTCAAAGCCACCATAAGATCTTCAATGAACGGTGAGAAAACCCCACACCCAACGGCAGGTCGGAGTCGGCCCCTGAATAAAGAGTAATCAAGTTCTGCGAAATAAACATCATCCTAGACTCCTATAGACATAAAGTAAACTAACTAGAAAAAAGACAAGACACACAAAGGCTTAATAAATTTCCTGGCTTAGGACAGGCGCAACCCTGCTGCGGCGGGATTAAACTAGTTTTATTGGGCCCAAACCTTCCCCCTACAGCCAATGTGATAAATAAAAAAAAACAATCGTAACAACAGTAAAACATACTTTATCCTTTATCTTAGTTGTCCGAATAATTAAGGTTCATTACAAATACTAGTACATCGGCAAACTAGTAGGGTGCCCAATGTCCAAAAAGACGCTTAGTTTGCGAGTTTGGGTAAACGGAATAACACACGATTAATTTTTGTTTTATAGGCTGGAATAGTTAATATATTTTATATTTTTCGTTGTCGTAGAAGGTTTCCGTGGTCACGATTTCTGTAATTTCTCATTTTTAAGGGGTACCCTATAGCAGATTCTTAGATATGGTATCTTTAAATTTATGGGTGTCATGTCTGCCATTACAGAGAAATCAACATATCAAAGCATTAAAGTTGAGTACAAATCTCATAATTTTAGGTTAATCTGGATTTTTTTTAGCGCTTTGTAAATCTGGATATGTACAATGTGCGACAACTCTAATCTATATGAAGGTAGAATAACATGGTAGACCAAGTCTTGTCAAATTATTTGGATCTGTTGGAGATTTTTGCACTGGTTGAATTTCGAATTTTCATGTACATGTTAATGTTTTACATTTAAATTTAGATTTCGCTATCCATGTCGAAGAAATAACAGGGTTTTATATAATTAGTCAAGTTTTATAAGATTTTGTGGTAGTGCATGTTTTTCATGGAAATTTACTTATGCAATACCAAAAACAAAAATGTCATATATTTTGTACAGGTTTTATTTAATTTTGAAGAGTTAAGGCTTAAAAATTTAATTCAAGGTTTCATTTAAACAATGGTTCAAGAAATTAAAACTTAGAAATTACTATTCATAATAATTGAAAGTGTCCTTCACATATTTCAGGCGTAAATGTTTAAAATTGCACACCTCAAAAACAAATGGTAACCGTGAAACTTGTTTAATGAAGATAAATGACAAATCATTATAAAAAATAAAACAATGAACTGTAATATTATTTTTTGAAAAATTTGTGAAGGGTTTGTTGGTAAAATAAAGCAAACTTTTAGTTCCGTGAGATTTTTCTTGATTTTAGGAAATGACCTTTAACCCCATTTTAAATAAACTGTGACCAAATTTGATCTCTACGACATTGTTATTTCGATGCACCATGGTCTCCTTTTTCCAAAAATGTAAAATGCAGGTGTGTGTGATTTCGTTAACCGAAATTCGAAAAAATTGTCGCTTGGGCACCCTACTAAACGAATACCGAAGCAAAATGACGAAAGGGAAAATTCCAAAATAAAAAAAAACGGCAATTCATATCCAATACGAGTTGAGACAGCATGATTAAGACAAAACAAATATACACATGAAAAGGAAATATACTTATCAATTAAAAAACGTCCACTTAATTTGATCCCTTATATACTTTTTAATAGGGGTGATAGAATTATAATTATTTTTGCATACTTCACAGAAGACCAAATTTGATTCGTTCCTTGCATGTGTGTATGACAAACTTTAGTCGTTGCTTATAAGAAACTTTTTTCGAAACAGTGGTCAAAGATGTTTTGCGGATTTATTGTTGGTTGGAAATGAAGTTTCATTATTTGTTGATAAAATCATTACATTATTGGTAACCTATCAAAAAAAAAAGAAAAAAAAAGAGGTCGGTTCTGGAGTATTGACGTTTTTCAGTTTGACGTCATGACCATCAAACGTTTTCCGATTTTTTTTTTATTCGATACATTTTGGATAACTAAGTGGTGAATTCTAAGCAAATAAAAGTCTCCTTTCCCTTAATCTAAGGTCACCTGGAACAAATACCCCAGGTGATAAAAACTGCCAGATCTTTTTCAGCCTCGTTTTCAAAAATTCGTTATAAAGTATCGATGATTTTAAAATTACTAATTGTTTGTAATCATTCAATGTGTCAGTCTTGTTCTTGTTTGACCAAAATATCCTTTCGACTTTCTGCACAGGCTCATTAGATTTTATCTGCACTGAAGAGACACAAGTTGTCGAAATGCGTATATGCAGAAGTTAAATTCACAGTAACTTCGGTATTTAGTTATGTTCTGATTCTATCAACCGGAAGTTCTCTTAATTTTGACCAGATGTGTTCCTTTCAATAGTAGCATAAAAATCGAGTATTCTTAAGATGATAATAAATTAAAGAGAACAAAAATAATTGTTTCATTTCAAATTATATTCCACAAAAACGTCAGTGGACGTTTGTTATGTTGAGTAGTATATATATATATATATATATACACGCGTGGGATGTCAAGGCATATATTTTATGAGGCTTTAAATGCGACCAATGTCACTCTGTGTTTAAACTAAAAAAGATCAAAATTACATGAAAGAAAAACACACTGGCAAAAACGCAAACAGATGCTCGCATTCAAATGGAGCTGGTTTCTATGCTATCACAGACGTCATTCCAACTGTATGCAAATTTACCTCTGGTGCTAATGGACATTTTTAACAATTTGTGTGAAGATTACATGGAAGTGTCATGTATGTTTTAACTTGGAAATTTACAGAGCAGCTGTTAACACGATAAAAATATAGACTGTCACGATGATTTTGATAATATTTGATCACATTGTTTTTCAAAGATAGACAAGCAAAGGGCTGATAAACATACATGCGGGTGTGTAAATAGTAATTGGTATTTTATTTTGTTCTCCATTTTATAGCATATTATTGAAGTTGAACAATGGATTTAATCAATTAATCAAGTTTATCCTTAATCTTATAGTTAGAAATGTGTACTTATTTATATGTAATTTGTTATGTGATTGTTATTGTACAGAGATGGGCACCTGGATTGGTTAAATAAAATCTATTGTATATTGTCAATGTTATGTCAACTAGTAAATTTTGAAGCTTTAGTATATCTCTTCATGCAATAAACATGATATATATTTATCTTTTTTGGCTATACAGTCTTGTTTTTCATGATCTATACATCTTTGAGTTTTATGGGCTAACTATATCAAGGATTTCTTGAAACTTATTTAAATTGATTAAGCATTGCTATGAAAGCTTATTTTGGTCACATTATGTGGTGCCACATAAAAAAAATCCACACAAAACGCGGCCACGAGAAACAAATCGTTCCCACTAATTATCAAATCGTGGCCACGAATTAACAAATCGATCCCACGAATTATCAAATCGTTATTATCAAATCGTTCCCACGAATTAACAAATCGTGGCCACGAGAAACAAATCGTTCCCACGATTTGACAAATCGTTGCCACGAATTGACAAACCGTGGCCTGGAGAAACAAATCGTTCCCAGTATTTTACAAATCGTGTCAACGAATTAACAAATCGTTCCCACGAATTATCAAATCGTTCCCACGAATTAACAAATCGTGGCCACGAGAAACAAATCGTTCCCACGATTTGACAAACTGTGGCCACAAATAAACAAATCGTTCCCACGATTTAACAAGTCGTGGCCACGAGAAACAATTCGTGGCCACGAGAAACAAATCGTTCCCACGATGTGACAAATCGTGGCCACGAGAAACAAATCGTTCCCGCGATTTGACAAATCGTGGCCACGAATAAACAAGTCGTTCCCACGAATTATCAAATCGTTCCCACGAATTAACAAATGGTGGCACCGAGAAACAAATCGTTCTCACGATTTGACAGATCGTGGCCACGAATTAACAAAAACAAAAACAAAAAAAGAAAAAAACAAAAAAAAACAAAAAAAAAAACAGCAAAAATGTTTTGAAAAAAAAAATGATTAAATGATTAATTAAATAATTTAGAAATAAGTAATAAAAATTATAAACACAAAAATCAAATTAATAAAAGTGACAACAAAAGTCCGATTGATCAAACGGAGAGGCCAGTGAGGAAAATCCGTATAACATACGACAGAATTAGGAAAACACAACCCAACACAGAACATTTTTGGCAAGCCGTCATATTCCCGACTTGGAACGGGCATTTTATAAATAAAATGGCGGGTTAAACCAGGTTTAATAATGCATCAACTTCCCGCTTATATAACGACTAACTATCTTCTGTGTGCCCAGATTGTGTTAAATGTCAAAGCCATAATATTGTCAAACATTGATTTTTTCACACAGGTGAAATGTTTTTGTCGTTCGATGTAAAAGCCTTGTCTTATACAGGTAAAATGTTTTGTCGCTCGGTGCACAAATCACACTGAAGTGGCGTAAAGAGAAACCTCAAAGAAGAAGCCAAAACTTAAACAAAACCGTCTTCAATAAAATTGGAAATTGGAATTGAATATTTATCAATCAAATCTGGATATCTTCCAATAAATTTCTTGAGAAAAACTATTAATCTGCATTTATCGAAGCCCTGATTCAAAAGCTTACGAATAAAACATCTCTGTCGTTGCAAAAATTCTTGATAGTGACTACATGCTCCAGCGTAACGGATTAATTGAGAAATATAAACTCCATACGCTGGGGAAGACGGAATATTACTGTCGAGCTGTGGAAAGTTTACAATATCAAAATTGAAATCGTCTCTTTTGTCATAAATTCGTGTGCTGAGGTTGCCACTGTCGTCAAACTCCAGAAGTAAATCTAAAAACGAAACAGAATGGTCAGTGTCTGTAGTCTCCTTTATTTTATGTTCTGGGGGATATATTAATAGAAAATAGTCGGCAAATTTACTATTATTAAGCGGCAAGACATCATCAATATATCTGTATGAGTAATTAAAGGATCTTACCTCTTTAATTTTATTTTGTTTGACCAAATTTTGCAAAATTCTGTTTCGTAAGTCAACAAAAATAGGTCGGCTAAAAGAGGAGCACAATTCATACCCATTGGAATGCCGACTGTCTGTTGGAATATATTGCCTCCGAACTGGACAAATATATTGTCAATGAGAAATTAAAGCATGTTGATCACCTGTTCTTCAGTGTAGTATTGTGTGTTACCTTTTGGTACTTTGTTAGTAAAATAGGTAGATGTATATGCTAAGGCTATATATTTAAAGCTCTGTCCCTTTTGTAAGTAAATGCGTTCTTGATAAGATCAATCTCACGACTTTTCAATTTTGAATGAGGAAGAGTAGTATAGAGTGTAGAAAAATCGAATGTTTCAATGAGTGGATCTTTGAAAGTGACCGGGTTTTCAAGTTGTTCAGAAGATCTTTTGAATGTTTGAGTATCCACATAATTGATGCTACTAAATAAATAAACAGTATCACAGTATCTTTGCTGGCCTTCTTTCACAGCAGTCAAAATCTTAGTTAGGATAATGGACAGTTCTTTAGTAGAACAATTAAAAGAGCCGCAATGTACCGTTGTTTGTACGGGCACTTTTGAAGTTTGGGGGTCCAGTACAAACTAGGCAAATCATTAGATTTGTCGTTGGTAGAAATGTTTAATGACTCCATAAACGATTTATGATTTGCCAGGACTTCATCTTTATCTATTGAATTATTTTTGTATGTGGGGTTGCCTGAACGCCAAGTTCTTGTATTAGGCAATCATGACAGTGCTTTTTACACACAAAAACAACATTGTTTGCGGCTTTATCTATAGGAACGACAACATACTTTTCGTGAAGGGATAAAAGACAAGATACAGCGTCACAGTCTATGAAGATAAATTTGGGTGTTTTTATGTACGCAGTTTTTCAATTTATGTATTCTGCGTAACACTAAAGACCAGATAGCTTTTACCCACTCTGACAATGTGTTGATGTCATCAACTTCAGATTCACGCTTGATCCAGGATCTGGCATATTCCTCAACTGCGTCCATTATGATCTTAAAATTATAATTCCAGTTGATACGTTGAGGTTCCCTGAACTTCGGGCCTTTTGAAATAATTTTCCTGAGACCATCGTGTTCAATGATATTCAGATTACCTGTAATAACACGGCTAGATGGTTTGTATATAAAAGGTGAACTAGAATGTAAATGCTGGTTTTCTTGCTTTAACTGAATAACAACCAAGTCATCTTATGTTCTAGGGTTCTAAAATACCAAGCAATTACATAAAGTATTAACTGTATAAACAGTAACTGCGAACGATTTGTTTTTCGTGGCCACGATTTGATAATTTGTGGGAACGATTTGTTAATTTGTGGCCACGATTTGTCAAATCAGTTCGTGGGAACGATTTGTATCTCATGGCCACGATTTGTCAAATCGTGGGAACGATTTGATTCTCGTGGCCACGATTTGTTAATTTGTGGGAACGATTTGATAATTCGTGGCCACGATTTGATAATTCGTAGGAACGATTTGTTAATTCGTGGCCACGATTTGTCAAATCGTGGGAACGATTTGTTTCTCGTGGCAATGATTTGCCAAATCGTGGGAACGATTTGATTCTCGTGGCCACGATTTGTTAAATCTTGGGAACGATTTGTTTATTCGTGGCCACGGTCTGTCAAATTATGGGAACGATTTGTTTCTCGTGGCCACGATTTTTCAAATTGTGGGAACGATTTGTTTAATCGTGGCCATGATTTGTCAATTCGTGGGAACGATTTGTATCTCGTGGCCACGATTTGATAATTGGTGGGAACGATTTGTACCTCGTGGCCAGGATTTGATAATTCGTGGGAACGTGTTTCTCGTGGCCACGATTTGTGTTGATTTTTTTTATGTGGGACCACATAATGTGACCCAAATAAGCTTTGATACATTGCAGACTTGATGAAATGGTTAAAAGAAATATATTGCAGTGTTCAGGTGAAAAACCGGAGTTAACTTGCCTGACGTCATTATCTAAAAATAGTACGAATATATTGTGCGCACGCAGAGTTTGACATGAACGGATTACTCTAGTCTAGACTAAACATTAATATGAATATTTGTCAAAATCTATTCAAATACATCAAAAACCCATTCTTACAGCTGTATACCAACTTTATTAACGACCACGAAGTCGGGTTTTCACAATAAAGAATTCTAAATGGTGTATAACGCCTATAACATTATTCCAACATTTTATAATAACATTTTTCCCCACCGTCTAAAAAGTTTCCATATATTGACATTTGGCAGGAATATTTATTACCTGCATCGTAAAACGGACGGATTTTGCAGGCAACACCTTTGGTTTTACTTTTTGTTGTTTTATTTTGCATTTGTTCAGGTCAAATTTGGTTGCTCGATGTCCCAAATGGTAAAGGAATCGTTTCTGGTTTAACAAAATTTCTTTTAATGGTGTCAAAAATAGATAATGGTAGAATTTCAAACATCGCGTTCCATCGTTTATATTTTGTTTCCACCCGTCGCCATTTTGAAACTCTACTAACCCCGGTCTACAACGGGGTTAATCTAGAGTACGGGTCAGAGGGAAAATTACGTCATTCGAGTAGAAACCTTGCGTGTCCAGGCACTGCTCGAGTTACTCGAGTTAACCCGAGTTCTTCACCTGAACACAGCCTATAAGTCCGCGTGCTTTTAGCGGAGATAGAAGACTTTGGCGGGAAATGAATTTCTCTGGATTTTCCCTCAATTTAATAACGGCAGTAGAATACCGAGGGAACAAAGGAGTGGAATTTACAAAAATTGAAGTCCAAAGACATGGCCAAAACGAAAACACAGAAAACAATGACTTTAGACAGATACAAAGCACAGAAATAGAAATCACAACATTCAAAACAAGTGTGAACATTGGAATATTTTTTTTGTCTAAAAGCTAGGAAGTTATATCAAAATTTTTTTATGAAAACTTGTCAGGTGTCTTAATGTTACTTATAGAAGACATTCATGAAATAAAAAGTGCGGGTCCGTGTACAAAATTCTCTAAGCCGTTGCAAAAATGTGATGAGTGAGCCACCTTAAGTTTTTGTTTTACTTTTTTTATATCATTATCTGTTTTTTTGTTTATTTTTAGTTATTAACACTTCTGCGATGTAGATGCTACTTTACTACTCATTAAATTGCTTACAAAATAGAATTGTGTTTTGTTATAAAAATGCTGAGACAACCAATAAAGACAACAAAAATCATTATAAAATAATAGTAAACCCATACCTATGTAGCATTGGTATAAAGGATGATCATAAACAGTGGTGAATGTTGCTTTGTTTGAAAAAAATCAACT
>MJUU01016627.1:7284-22235 GCA_002080025.1 Modiolus philippinarum | reverse complement strand
ACACTGTTGCGCTGCGCAATTCAATCGCGCATTAGAAAAATAAAGAGCCGGATACGGGGTAGGTTTGATTTGACGGCTTTTCCTTTGTGACGTCATAATTGAATGACAGATTATCATTGTGCAACAAAAGGGTATTGGATAACTTATCAATATTTCTAAACAAAATTGTACATTTATTATAATGTTTATTAGAACCATTGCCCTTATCAGAGACATATGATTACATGTCTCTGCCCTTATAATATTTTGATGTGTTAATTATATATTATTATATTAGGATGATATACAATTGTTATCATTGTTTCATTCACATTGTATTATTATTAATTTTGTCCTAAAGAATTTTCTATATTGTTTATTAGATCTATTACATGCATTGTTTACTTTCAATTCTCACGTTACAGTGTATTCTGTCTTGAGTAAATAAAATCTTGAATCTTGAATCTTGAATCTATTTCGTTTACTTTGCCGCGAATTAACTCCCTTTTCCCGTAAATAATTTTTAATCCGGAATCTTTGTAAAATATATCCGTTAAAAGCATGGTGACATATACATTTTTTTATTGTTACCAATAAATTACATCATAAACTATCTTATCACAAAAATACATCAAATTCTCATGGATAAAAAGTTCATTTCTATTAAGCTAAAGATTATCTTTCCATATTTTCCCCGTGCATTCTTTGTAAATTTAGGTGAAAAAATGGCTAAAAATGAGCAAACTTTGATCTCAATTCTTGAAAAAGCAAGCATGGTGACCCATAGTTTTTATTACAGATTTCGGTTAAGTAGGATATTTCCTTCAATTATGCCGACTTACAACAAAATCTCATGGATTTGAATATTACTGTCTATCTACCTTTAATATGTTGATTTGATATATAGTATATGATTGTATGTTTAAAGTTTAATGAATGTCGAATGTCGAATGATTTTTGTGGACTTTTATGGCCCTTGGACTTCATATTTTTATGCCCCGACGAAAAGTCGGGGGCATATTGTTATACCCTTGTCCGTCCGTACGAATAAAAAACACAACTATTCATGTTGTTTGAAAGTTTGCAAACAAATTCCAACTACTGAAAGGAATCGAACTTACAATAAGAAGATGTGCATATGCACATATCTTTTGGAATATTCAAAATGGCCGCGGTTGCCATGGAAACTGAAAAAAGGCGGGGAAATTCAAAGTGCCTCAAATTTGATGAAACTTTACAAGAAGGATGTCTAGCACCCACAGAAATGATTTTTGGTCTCAGATTTTTAAAAATAGCTGCCACTGCCATGGAAACTGGAAAAAGGCGGGAAAATTCAGAGTACCTCAAAATGAATGAAACTTTACAGGAAGATTGCCTAGCACACATAGAATTGATTTTCGGGCTCAGAATATGTTTTGGAAAAGGGGGAGGCATATCGTTTTGTCCATACTCGTACTATGTCAACACACACTTAAATTTGCCCTTGCCATATTGATTCAGGGTTCATAATTGGTTGCCATTCGGCGATAGCTCTAGTTTTGAAAATTATTTATTGCACCTTTCTATGCATTAACTTTACATATTAGCTTGATATTTGTTAATTGTTACATCTTGGTAAGGCACATATTCTGTTTGATTTTTTAAATCAAAATTTTGTTGTGGTCCATCAATGCCATAAAGTTAAAATTCGAGTTGACAGTGGACGGGCGTATCAGTTTATTTTTGTTTAAGTTTTTTTTTTCATAAGATAAAACAGTACAAGTGACTGTAAGCAAATGATTGGCGACTGATACAGCTGTTTTTAATGACTCGACAGAGTCACTCGTCTCATTTGTTCAGTTGTTCAGTGGGAGGTTGTTCCAGTTTCTTATGGTGCGGGGAAAAAGATTGCTGTCTTAATACAAGGTGAGCTTGTGTAATTTGAAAGGACAATGTGTGCATATTTCTGGAGAATCTTGTTATTGGTCAATAGTCGGTCGTTATTAGAGATGGCTACTAATTCATTTAAATTGTAATTTTGTACACTGATTAAGGTAAGTCTGCTGTCTGTTCAGCGATTTGCTAGACTACGCCAGTTTAGTTGGTCAATCATGTTTGTTACACTTGAGGTGTTATAGGCTTGTTCGCGAATCCAATCAGTGACGTCACAGTCAAAGTCAAAAGTCAAAGTCAAAAAGCTTTATTTAAAGTCGATAAAAAGATAAAACAGCACAACATAAGCCCCAAGGAGCTTTTTAAATCGACTAAAGAAACAAATAACAGACATAATTTAAGATATACACACAAACACATTTTACATACATTTACATTTCTACACAGTTGAGACATAATATGAATTACATTTCAGCTAAAACATATAAAACAAAGCACGATTAAAATGCAGCACTAGCATAATAAATACAATACAAGCACAATCACATTAAAATACACAAAAGCACATTAGGCAAAGCAGCAGCATAAAAAGCAATTATTATTTGAAGCATAAAAACTAGTACTAATAAAAAATTTAAGCAGGGTAAAAGCCAAATCATGTCCAAACTAAAAGCAATTAATCACATGCACTACATTTACATGAGTTACCATTCCAAGTACTTATTAATTTAATAAATTGGTTAAAATTTGTTTCTAATCTAAAATTATTTGGTAACTCATTCCATGTTTTTGCAGCTAAAAATCTAAAAGAGTGAATTCCATACCTGGTTGTTCTTACAGAAGGTATTTCTACTGTGTTAAAGGAGAATTATGTTTTTTTTTAAAATTAATCAAGTCATTTAAATAAACAGGGTTTCTGTTATGTAAAATTTTAAAAGTTTCTATTGCAACTGTCCTCATTCTGCGTACACTTAATGATGGTAATTTAGATTTTTCTAATAATTCATTATATGAAAGTTCGTAGTCCTCATAAATAAATCTCAATGCTCTCTCTTGAATTTTTTCTATCTTTTTTGTACTTTTTTGAGAACAAAAATGCCAAGTAAGAGGGCAATAATTAAAATTAGATAATATAAAAGAGTAATATATTGTCAGACGTCCAAGCCTATTTAAATATTTACCAATTCTTTTTAAAACATTCAATTGGCGAGATGCCTTTCTGCAAATTTCTGAAATATGCTTATCAAAATTTAACTCATAGTCTGTTGTAACCCCCAGTAATTTAACATCTTTTTCGCAAACAATTTTGTTACCATTTAATTCAAAAACAATATTCTTATCAAAAGTTTTTTTCCCAATAGCCAAAGCCTGGAATTTATCAGGATTTGCCTGCATTAGATTATTAGAAAACCAATCCAACATTTTATGACTATCCCTCTCTAGGGTTTTAAGGGTTTTAAGATAATGTATTACCGTCAGCATAATTGTATATTACACTTTCTTTTACATTATGAAAAATATCGTTTAAAAATATATTAAAAAGCACATGCCCCAGAATAGATCCTTGCGGTACCCCTTTATATAAAGTTTCGAAAGAACTACACGTGTTATTAACTTTAACACATTGTTTTCTGTGCGATAAATAGCTAGCAAGCAGACTGACTGATTCTTTTGTTAACCCATATGCATCAAGTTTTAATAATATTAACTCATGGGGCAGGCAGTCAAATGCCTTAGATAAATCCATTAGGATAGAGGCTATATACTTATTTTCATAAAGTGCCCTTTCCAATCCTCTATTATTTTTAATAATGCGGTTTGACACCCATAACCCTTACGAAATGCTGATAATAAAGGATTAAAATGAATGATTTTCAAAAAATTCAGATAATTGTACAAATATGGCTCTTTAAAAAAGTTTTGAAATAGTTGGTAAGACACTGACTGGTCGATAATTACTTTTATCTAAAATATTATTTTTCTTATGTAGAGGTCTCACTTGAGCAATTTTCAATTTTTCAAGAAATATACCAGATTTTAATGATTTATTTATCAAACTAGTAACTGGCTCCACAATTATAGGTGTTGATAATTTTAAAATTTTAGGTGATATACCATCAAAACCTGTCGCTTTTTACTATTCATTTTATTTATTTGTTTACCAACAAAACTTTCATCAATAGAATTAAAAACCAAAGGTCACTGATCAATTTTTTGGTTGGCAAATTTTTTTTTGCAACAATAACTTGCATTGAATAGCAATGGGACAGAATTTTATTTTTTAAATAACTTTTTACATACTAGTCCAATTTTGGATCTGTAAAATGTATAATAATCCTCGAGATTTTCATATTTTTTTGTACCGATTTATTTTTTAAAAATTTCCTCTGAATAATTTGAAATATGTATTTCAAATATTTTGAAATTGTGAAAAATTTGAATGCTATACAAATACGTGACTTAGATCACATAAAAATTATCAAAAAGCGAAAATTTTTATATCCTATGAAAATGTCTACAAATTCAGATCAAAAGAAATCAAAGCTCCGATGGAGCTGAATCTCGAAGCCCTGAAAATCTACATGTGGCAAAACTTCGTAGTCATTCAAAGAACTGCTACATACGCCTGCATGTATTAAGTTATTCCGTAATACGTGAAAATAATCGGATAGTGTGATTTCGCATCTTGATTTCATTGCTATAAATATATGCAGTACACTGTCACAGGTAAACAAATGTTATTTTCATCTCGCAAATTACTGCGCGACAAGTTCGTTGATCCGAGACGCAATATAAAAAACGAGTAATTTGATAAACATGCATATTGATTTCAANGCGAGATTTCGTCATTCCCGCCATTTTGTTTTTATATCTACTTCCGGTTTAGAACATTGCATGCTGGGATCGATTGAGGTCAAAGTGGCCTTATTATTTTTTTAACTTTTTACATACTAGTCCAATTTTGGATCTGTAAAATGCATAATAAACCTCGAGATTTTCATTTTTTTTTGTACCGATTTACTTTTTAAAAATTTCCTCTGAATAATTTGAAATGTGTATTTCAAAATATTTTGAAATTGTGAAAAATTTGAATGCTATGCAAATACGTGACTTAGATCACATAAAAATTATCAAAAAGCCGAAATTTTTATATCCTATGAAAATGTCTACAATTCAGATCAAAAGAAATTATAAAATTACCGTTAAAAACAATTTCAGGTAGCTGAAAATGACATTTTTATGACCCTAATTAATGAATACGATTTCTTGCCAACCAAAAGGGTCCACAGGTAAAATTTTCGACGTTGTGACGTCACGGCGAATAAGCCTATACTCACTTTAAATCCATAAGATTCTAATTTAAAAGTAAAAAGTCGTGGGGTAAACAGTCGAAGACCTTATTGGGGTCCATGCGTTGCAGCTGTTATGGCATTATACAGAGAGAAAATTTACAGTAACTTCGGTATTTGTTATTTATAAAGGGGGCGAGCTGCAGGGGCGAGTTGACCGTGGGCCGAGTTGTCTTAGATTTTCATGAGTGTGACGAGTGTTGGTGTGGGACAAGTTCTTCTTCCTGTAGTACAGTCCACTATTGTCACAGACCCTTGTTTCATGAAAATATATACCCCTTCTGTACACATTAGAGCAGTACTCTCAACATGGGACGACTGGAGATGCATGGGGCGACTTTTCACAATCTGAATAACCTTCCCATCAGGCAATTTCCATCATGGGTCCTGTTTGTTGATTTGCGGCAACTGTCAAATCTTTTAAAACCTTGCAAATACTAAACAAGCTATGCGCCAATAAGCATAATGACAATAACTGCTGCCATCAGCAGATACATCCGTAGATATCTTTTAACTCAAGAAGTCCTGTTTTCATGCATTTTCTTGATTATTTTGTATCAGTCTGTGTTCCACGTCAAACCAATATGGCGGTATATTCAACGAACTAAACTGAACTTCCAGCTTCGCTGGCAAGGCAGTCGAGACAAGGTACATTGTATCATCTAAATCCTTTGTAACTGTAAAGAAAGTCTTTATGCAGAAGGGGCAAACCATTTACTTGCAATACAGCTTTCAGGAGACAGGGCTAAGAAATTTGTGTATAACTTAAAAGCTACAAAATGTGCACCAAATTACGGTAATCTTACCCTTATGGTTACATGAAGTTAGGAATTTGGAGACTGTTGAGGATTTAGGCTGGTTTACACAAACTGAATGAGTATGCGCATTCATAATAAGGTGAAACTTTGTCGGGTCAAGATAAACCAACAGGTTGTCTCTTTGACGGAGTTTCAGGGGTAAATATCACAGAAATGGTCCTGTAAATAAATACCAGGAATTCCCTTATTAAACTACAGGGTTTGCTAGGCCCAGAGAATTCTACCTCCCGCTAAAGACAAAGATATAAGTTCCCCACTAATTAGTATACCTTTCCTTCTCGGTGGCTGGAATGTGTCTGTGGGTCCAATCGTCTGGCGCCAGATTCCTCCGCTGCATCACGTTACAGGACTCTTTTTCGCGGGAACCTCTTCGGAACATCACTGCTCTTACCATTACCTCTTGTCATCCATTTGGGATGTTTCATGCCTCAGCCTTACCTAGCTGGGAAACCCCCATGAAGTGGTCAATTTTACCATACTCCCCCCTGTTTTGAAAAGGAAGGATCTTAATCCTGACTAAAAAACTTATCTCCAGGGAAAATAACCACTGAACTAAACAGGTTTCCAAAATATCAATCTGTTCCTAAAATCCCTATTCCCCTAACGCTTAAGGGTGTTCCCACTACACAAAGACTGTCCATATAGAATTGCCCTCCAAAGAGACGGTTGGGAAAATATGCTATAAAACGTGAAATCCAGAATTCTACTAAACACGGATTCGAACCTGAATTATTAAAGGTGATCTTCGCAAGATCCCACACTAGGTCTCACTACCTAGGGTGTAGGCCATAAACAATAAAAAGGAATCTACTCAAGATCCAACACTACCTCTAGAGTGTATAGGCCTGAAATATAGCATAAGGACACATCCTAAATTTCCAATAAAAACATAAGTCTCTTAGCAAAACTATAACATCATAAGTGTAACTCAACTGCCCTAACACAGACAGACGGTCTGTGAACAGTCAAGCGGACCTCTCCAGACGACTTAAACCCACAATTAGTTAAATTACTAAAACTTATCGGGAAATGTATTAATCCCCCCCCCGAATTTCCAATAATCTAACTCTACGGATTGGATATATACACCTATATACACATAAAACTTTCCTCACTGAGGGAATATCCAATAAAAACGAAAAAGAACTAAACTTATCATCTCTGGATCGTCCTTATACCTTAAGGATATATATTTCTCACTTTTGAGACAGGACAGTTCCTATTTTTAGCGGTGTGAGATTTCCTTGTCTTGTACCCCCTGGTACAAGACAGAAATTACCAAGCAACGTATTCAGACGTCATTGACGTCGCTTAGGAACGTCGGATGTCAAGTACGGCTTGGTGGTAAATAAATCGTAGTTGGTGATTACAAAAGTGAGAAAATAAATCAAACACCGTTGAAAATGCAAGATTTAGAAATCTCAGATACCCTCGGGTAAGATTTCAATGGTTCTCTGACTCGGCAAGCCTCGTCAGAGAAATATTGAAATCTTACCCTTAGGTGTCTGAGATTTCTTGATCTTGTCTTTTCACCGGTGTTAGATTCATATAATCTTGTGCAGACCTATCCCTGGACCACACAACTCTGTCCAATATATACAAATGAGGTTACCAGCCTAAGGACTGGTAGGTTACCTCCTCCGTTTTCTCGGTGGATGCTTGGGCAGGGTGGTCTCTACCGTCTTAGCACAGGGAGCAAACGGCTCCGCTGGGCCCCTACTGTCGAAGCTGGATCCAGCCACCTCTGGCTGGCCATCAACAGAATCATCCGTTGATGTGGACCTATCAGATGTCTCAGGCCTGCAACGTTGGACTTCCACAGTCCCCATGGTGGCCAAACCTTCCAATTGGTTTGCATGCATTTCCAAACTACGGCCTCTAGCCATTACCTGAAGACTCCAAGGTCGAACCACTCCTGGTTCTTCACAGTCAGTATCAGACTCAGTCTGTAGAATGACTGTGGCATCAGTGCTGGAAAAGGAAGATTCAGTTTCTTCAATTTCTTCAAATTGGTCTTTCATAGCTTCCTTGTTATCATGTTCAGCCATATCTGTAAAACAGAAAACAGACGGTTTACCATTGGGCTGAACGATGTCCATTTGATGGCTTAATCTCTTCTCTCCCCCCTCCCCTTTACTGAAAAGCACTTGTGCAGGGGTCCACTCAGGTATCGAGGGTTGAATGACTTCAGCACCTATCATCTTTTTTAGATGAGCCTCCTCCTCTTCAACAAAGCAAGCTGGTGTACGCCTCGTGCATTGCTTAATCGGCTTTGCTGAACCAGTGTTTATACTATGTTCTATTTCAGTAAAGTCTCCAAGGTCATAGTCATGTGTGGCAAATGCATCTTGGTAGTCACACAGCATAGCATATACTTGCTGTTTTTCTATATCGGACAATTCTCTACATGACCTTTTGTACAAGTCCGATAAGTGTTCAGGGAGTTTTTTACCAGCAGAACTGGTTACATTAAATGTATTCACCTTTTCATCTCCTGGTTCGGGTATTGAAGTTATTACTGTAACTTCCTCTGCCTGACCTATTACTTCTCCTTTCTTTAAAGTAACATGGGTTTCACCAACGTTTACCAGACAAATGGCTGATAATTGGCCGCCAGTGCAAACGGTTCTTGGCATCAACAAAGGTTGAGCTTTCACGGCTTCTACAATAAAGTCATTTTCCAATGGTTGTACATCACATGACAACTTAATAGCAGAGTTCGGCGGAACTACTGTCTTCTCTGAAATGGTAACCTTCCTGACAAAAGGTTCTGTAGGAACTTGTCGTCCATATGTGACCTCGACCTTCCTGTCATGTATGTAAAACTCACTTTTCCCAAGATCTAGTGAAACTTTGTGCTTGCTCATGAAGTCAAGTCCCAATAGCATATCACAGTCTAAGGGTGCTAAATGTAATTCATGTTTGAAATGTAGACCTGCTATGAGTAGTTTCACAGGTTTGGTAATCCTGGAAGTCATATTCATGCCACTTCCTGCACCGTGCATGATAGTTTCTCTCACTATATCAGGTTTGTGCTCAAATGAGTCAAAAATTTTGTCTGATAGCACCGTCACTTCAGACCCGGTATCAACAATGGCATGTACCAGTTTACCTCTGATTTTTATCTCTATTCTCATCATCAGAGCTGAGTTAAGATGTCGTACTGATACTGTACCATCTACGCTTTCAGCAGAGTCTGAGTTTGTACCATGTATAGCTGTACCTCCTGTGGACGGTTTTTTGTCTTTTGAGTTTGACTTTTTCTTAAAAAGTGCTACTGAAGGACAGTCCCTTATCAAATGGCCTTTGTTTCCACATCCGAAACATTCCCTGTCCTCAGTGCGCTTCTGAGTTTGCTTACCCTGATTTTTGTTTTTGTTAAAATTGGGTTTTCTGTTTCTATTTTGACCCTGTCGTGAACTGGGCGGTGATTTGCTCTTATCACTCAGGCGTGAAATTTCACGTTTATTGTCCGTTTTGGGGCGCAAATTCTCGATTTGACTCTCCATGTTCGACATTCTATTCTCCATAGTAGAGGATGTTTGTACCCTGACCTGCTTATCAGGGTTATCCACTGATTTATTACCTTTTATGGCTATAGTCGTATGTTGAAACCATTTGATTACCGGTATGTCTATGGCTCTGTCCATAGTCTCTGGTCTTAGACCACAAGCATGTCTACCTGCCTCACTGTCATTACAACCTTAACAAAATTTCAAAACAGCTTGTTTTGTCATATGAGATTCAGGTAAGTCCCTAAAAGCTTTTGTCGCTAGTGACAATACTCTGTCAGCCCAGTCCTCCAGTGACTCATTCTTATACTGGACTGAGTTCGTAAAGTTTCGGGTAAATCTTTGAAACCGAAACGTCTCTCCATTTTAAGGATCATTTCGTTGTACGAAATCTCAGGTGTTTGTTCTAGTACTAGTGTACAATATTCACTGGCTTTGTCGTCCAGTGACCAACATAGCTGGTCGAGTTTCAACTCTTCACTCCAACCGGCTAGTTTAGCATAACGGGAAAATTTTGTGTAAAATGATGTCCAATCACTCTTGCCATTGTACTTTAGCGTTTTAAACGATGACATCATACTACGTTGAAATTGTCTCTCTTGTTCAGCTGGTTTAGCTGGGGTGGGTGTAGTACTCTGTTTCTCTTGTACAGGTTTAACATCTTGCCCAAGGTCGTGCTTGGGAACAGTTTTAGGTGGGGTCGGTAGACGGTCTTGACTACGGTGTTTTTTCTTAGTTGCATAATCAAGAGTAGGTGATTTGTAGTTTCTGCGTCTGTGACGACGTGATGGTGGTGGGGTACGTTGCTTATAGTTATGATACCTAGATTTGTGTTCTTGGGGGGTCTGATGTCCATCAGTTGAGTAGGAGTCAGATGAATCAGAGTCATAACTATAGTTCGACATATACAACGGTTTCCATTGCTTGGAGGAAACTGGGTGTTGACGGTCACGGTGATGTGACGGAGGAACACCAGATATGCCCTGGTAGTGATTGCGTCTACTAGTATCATATGCTGGCGGTATTTGCATATGCGACTGACCACCTTGCGTGTTCTGCGCTACGACTCGAGTAGTGTGTTGTTGCGTTAAACCTGGTTGTTTTTGCGTATATCCTTGTTGGTTTTGTGGTTGACCAACAAATACACCCGCATTTGTGCCTGCTTGTAAGTTCCACTGCGTATGTACTGTACCACGATTCAAGTCAATACCTGGGTTGGGTAGGGTGTTACTACTGACAGACAACCCTGCAGGTGGAGCAGGGATATGGACATTGGAACCCTGAGACACCCCACCCATTGCCCCTTGGGTAGGTGGGACTTGTAGGTTACTCATGGCCTGTACCATAGATCCCTGCGTTACAGGGGTAGGCACATACAAGTTTTTATTTGTATCACATGTATCAGCTATCGCCCCATGTAACATTTGTGTGTCTGTCTGTACATCTTGCTCCACAGTATTCTTTAGTTTTGTCTCACTAATTTGTACATTATTTAATTGTTGTTGCACAAATAAATCGAACTCATAGTTGGGTGGTGGAACTTTTTGTTTGACAATGTTCGGTACACCAAATTCTTGCTTGGTAACAATTGGTTTTGTCTCGTGTACAACTTGTTTGGTATCCTGACCAGAAGTGACTGGTTTGACTGGGGTCGGTTGTAAAAAAGGACCCAACTGCTCCTGGTCAGTTTTGTTTGCACTATCTAGGGGACATAAGTTGTCGAATGCATGCGTGGTTGTACCAAAATCAATTGACTCTATGAGCTCTGGTGTAACCCTCAAGTACGGTATAAAGGGTAAGTTCTCTTTGGTAATGAGGAGACCTTTTCCCCGTATTTCCATAATTTTCATGGAAATGTTTGTACCAATACCAGGTAATCTCAACAAATCCTTTATACCACATGTATTTAAGCTCACTTTTGCATGTAGTTTACCTGATTTATCCATTGTAAACAAAGGAAAACTATGTCAATTTATCTCAATAACAATAAAGAAATAACACAACTTTATTTCAATAATCACTAAATACACCTCAAAATGTAAATAAATTGACTCAAACAGTGTTTATTCTCTATTAATAAACATCAATACACAAAGCCACCTGTGTTTACATTCCGATCAATACACATCAATCAATAACTGGGTAATTTCCGGTCCAGACGGTCACGTGACTTCCGCCCAGACGAAATGTGTATTCCCACGGCAAACTTTTTCTCAACTCCACGTGGGACGAAAAACTTTCAAAACTTTTTCAAAAGACGGAAAAAGTTTTTCCTCTCAAAGAAAAGGAACCAAAAATAACTATAAAAACCTCTCCGATAGAAAAATGTAAAAGGTTGGTTCCACTTCAGTGAACTATATCTTCATCACCAAATTATCCTCGTCGCCATTAAGGTGAAACTTTGTCGGGTCAAGATAAACCAACGGGTTGTCTCTTTGATGGAGTTTCAGGGGTAAATATCACAGAAATGGTCCTGTAAATAAATACCAGGAATTCCCTTATTAAACTACAGGGTTTGCTAGGCCCAGAGAATTCTACCTCCCGCTAAAGACAAAGATATAAGTTCCCCACTAATTAGTATACCTTTCCTTCTCGGTGGCTGGAATGTGTCTGTGGGTCCAATCGTCTGGCGCCAGATTCCTCCGCTGCATCACGTTACAGGGACTCTTTTTCGCGGGAACCTCTTCCGAACATCACTGCTCTTACCATTACCTCTTGTCATCCATTTGGGATGTTTCATGCCTCAACCTTACCTAGCTGGGAAACCCCCGTGAAGTGGTCAATTTTACCATAATAAGTTCTTTATTAATCACAGATCCATACACAAATACGTTCTAATGCATATCAATATAATCAATGCGTGTCTCTAAAGGAATGTGATTCTCTGAAAGAAATATAATAACAATCATAAATAATAATTCTAAATAAATAATTAAATTTGCTTTCATACAATGTATAAATGCTAAATAGCTATAACATCTCATAACATCATTTGTGTGTACAAATACTTCAATAATATTTTTGATAATTACAAATACACTAAGCTTAAATAAAATTATTCCAATTCAATATAAATATGAACATAGATACATAAATACATAAATAAGAACGCTATATAGTTCTTACACACCCCACCATGAAATTATCATAATTTCAAAAATGTAGTAAAAATAACACTAATATCTATCAAAAATGTATACTTAATAAATTATATCGTGACAGGTCTCAGTATTTTTGAGGCTTCAGTTTTGACCAAGCAGGTACGAACACAACCATCACGACCAGTGTTAGTTTGTAGTACAAGACCAAGTGGCCTTTGTCCTCTAGGTACATTCTCATCAGCTATTACCACGACGTCACCTTTCTTTATGTTTCTAGTTTGTCTTTGCCATTTGTATCGTTTCTGTAGAGTAGGAATGTATTCTACGGAACATCTCCTCCAGAAAATATCTGCCAGATAGTGCACTTGTCTCCACCACTTCCGAGCGTACAGATCTGTCTTTTCAAAAATTCCTTGTGGTATACATGTATTCGATTTCATCAAGAGTAGCATGTTTGGTGTAAGAACGGACGGGTCATTTATGTCATCGCTAACTTTGGTTAACGGTCTGTCATTCAAAATTTTTTCAACTTCCGTCATGAATGTTAGAAGACTTTCGTCAGTGAGCAACTGTTCTTCAACTAAAGATTTCAAGATAGTCCGGGCAGACTGAATGAGTCTTTCCCATGCTCCTCCCATGTGACTAGGCGTCGGTGGATTGAAGTGCCATTCTATTTCCTTTTGTAGCATGAATTTTCCTATCTGTAATTGGTTCCACTCCTGAACTGATTTTCATATTTCTTTATCTCCACCTACAAAGTTTGTCCCGTTGTCACTAAAAACTTTTTCGGGTACTCCTCGGCGGCTTATAAATCTCTAAAATGCGGCTATGAACGAATTCGTTGTAAGACTGTGTGCGATCTCCATATGAACAGCACGACTTGCGAGACAGGTAAATAAACATCCATAACGCTTCTGGTGTGATCGACCCGATTTAACTATTAGAGGTCCAAAGTAGTCAATTCCTACAAATGAAAATGGTGGCTTGTCGACTGTTGTTTGTTCGCTGAGAAGTGGTGCCATCTGTTGGCTGCATAAAGGTGCTGATTTGCGTTTACATGGTACGCAAGCTCGAACGACTCCATTCACTGTACTTAGTCCGTTGATTATCCAATAATCCTTCCGAGTGGCTGCAAGTACCTGTTGTTGTCCCACATGACCATGAGTCTCGTGATAGGAATGAATAATAAGCTTAGGAACATTGGCCTTTCCTGGAAGTATTATAGGGTACTTTTTGATGGAGTCCTGCTCTAAGCGTCCCTTGGCTGGAATAAGTCCATTATCAATAATATGGTTGAGGGTTGCCAATTTGCTATCCCTTTTAACTGTATTAGTTCTTTCTAGACTAAAAAACTCATCTTCGAAGTGGCTGTGTTGAACCACGATCAGCACAGTTTCCGTTGCACGTTCTATTTCTTTTAGCGTCAAATCTCCTTTTTCCAATTTTACATTTTGTCTTAGAAAATGCCATCTACAGAAGTCTTTGAATCTAGCAAGCCATGCTATGGCTCTTCGTAATTTTGTCCAGTCTGAAAATTCCTAATGCGTCGCATGTTGAATGATTAACAACAACTTTCTTTATCTCATCGTCGTCGTCGTCTCAAATTCTTATGTCATATTCTTGCAATCCACTGGGCCACTGACTTTCATTCTGTTCTAAAAATTCAGGACCTTTTAACTATATACGTAGTTAACACGAGTCGTGAGCCTTAATCCCTCTCGAAGCGATATCTGCCGGATTCATGCCGGACTCAATGTGGTGCCATTGATCTGGTTTCGTGAGACTGTGAATAACGCTCAGTCTATTTCCAACAAAGGTTTTAAATCGTCTAGTCGTATTGTTGATATATCCCAATACTGTTGTAGAATCTGTCCAAAACGTGACTTGGTCGATTTTTAATTCAATTTCATCTAATATACAGTCAAGGGTATAACCTATTCAAGTTATTAAATGAAGTACTTTTGTGTAACTGAATTGAGTGATCATGTATTTTCAGCAATAACTTATTTAAGTTATCAAATGTTGATTTCTTGAAAATGTCCAACTTGGATTACAAATTTCTTTATGATAAAGATTTTTCTCAAACAAACCATAGTTTTTCCCATATGGTTTGGAATCTTAAGTGTGTAATTACCTATCAATTATAAATGCGCAAAGAGAGGAAATACATGCGCCAACCCCCATAAAGATTGGACCCTTGGGAAATTAAATCTCAATTATCTTTGAAATGGTTCATCAAAATCAATTAGACAGGCCATCATTAGATTGAGGTCAATTTGAACTACTTAATACATGTGTAATAGTAGACTTAACTGTGAC
>MJUU01016625.1:157658-177509 GCA_002080025.1 Modiolus philippinarum | reverse complement strand
GTCATTTTTTATGTCATTATTTTCATCTTTTTTTTCTTCTCTCTGACCCAACTCGATATGTTTTGCAGTTGTTAAAAGTGTTGTAAAAGGGGCTAAATACATTCCGTATCTATAATACAGTTCACAACATACATTAGTTAAAGCGTGATTGATAAAAGGATCTTCCCCTAAATCTTGCATTAAATTTGGTGTATTAACAACATTAAAATATTTTGATACACCCATAACATATAAATTAATAAAAGAGTTTCTTAATGTCTTGGTCATACTGGCTCCTAATCTTGCTTCATATTTACAATATAATTTATGTATTTGTTCTGGTGTCATTGTATCAATTTCTGACAATTGTAATTCTTTACCCAGATATTGCTTACTACCACCACCAGCAACAACTGCTGATAATCTTTCACGTTTTTTTTTCTGAAAGGGAACTTTCGTTCGAATAAAAATCTATGTTTTCATCTCTTAAAAATTCTTCAGTGCTCATTTTATATATTTTATTTTTAAGTTTAAAAAACTAAATACAAAATAACCAACTAATGATAATACTGCAGTATTTGTTATAATTGTTAGTATTTCTAATAGCATTGCTTTTATTGCTATTTTTTTGCTTTTTTTGCTATTTTTTTTTTTGCTTTATAACTTAATCATTTTTTAAGCATTTTTTAATCATTTTTTAATCATTTCTTAAGCATTTCTTAATCATTAGTTTTTTTTACTAATTTGGAAATACTAAATCATAAGCATGATATTTATTTTTTTTATTATTTTTACATGGTTTCAACCCGAGTGGTCTTACATAAAAAGGAGTATTTTTGTTTTCTATCTTTTCAGCGAGATGAGAAGGACACCAAACTTCACCATTATTTTCGACAGATAAAATTACGTTCTTACCAAAACATGTATTAACATATTTATAATCAGTGATTTTGTAAATTTTATCAATTTTTAAGTCGGTCCATTTTTGTGTATTGTGATCTGTTTGTTTTTTTAACAATCTATCAAATTCTTCTCTCTTCATTTTTATTAAATGAAATTTAATTAACTCTAATCAATTACCCAAAAATCAGTAGGTTGGTCTGACTTTAATATTAATTTTCTGTGTTTCTTTTTTTGAGTTTTTCTTTTATTTTCTTTCTTTCTTCTAAACCTTCTATAACGTCATTTTCCCTTAAACAGTTATCAAAACTATCCCTATCTTTTTATAAAAAATACATATCCATTTTGTCTGCTCACGTAAATCTTTTAATACTGAATTGTATCTTTGAGAAATAACCCAGACCGTTTGTTCTGCATGTCTCCCTGAAAACGCAAGTTTTTTTTGTTAATTCTTTTGTTGCACTACAATCATCTATAATATATAATGTTGGATGACCAGCATATTTTTTAAAACATATTCTTAGTAGTTCTTGTAGTTTTTCTTCTCCATTATCGAGAACAGGATTAAGAATTATCAAATTTTTCGCTTTTGGTTTTTTAACATCACCAATCCATTCACGATTTTTATACGCTTTATTCCATTGAATGGTTGGGCAAATTATAACTATATGTGTAAATACTTGGCGATATTTTGTTTCTAATAAATCAAGAACAAATTCGATTTTTCCACATCCAGTTTGTCCACAAATAATAGCACAATGAGGGTATAATGGTAAATCCATTTTTATACGAACAAAGTTCGAAAATGAAATAAAATAAAAAAATTAAAGGTTCGTATTTAATAATTTACTTCTTTAAATCTTCCATCTTCAAAATTAATTTGTGCATCTTGTATAACAAAAATAAAAACATTTATCGGTTTATACGCTCCTTCTTTCTTCGTTATTTGAATTGTAATACCTTCAGATGCATTTTCAATTCTTCTACCTGAACCATGTAGTAAATTATCATCTGTTGAACGTAAATCTAACCATAAAGCATAATTAGTTGTTAAGTATTTTTCTAATGTAGTATAGGATAAATTTAATTTTTTTGCAGTTTTATTTTTTTTTTTATCTAGTTTTGAAGTAAGAGCAAAAAATCTATTTATTTCATCCCACTGTTGATAAGCTTTCATTCCCTGACTATATAATTGATTTGGAACACCTTCTATTGTCATTTCTACTTTTGTTATATTACGATTATAATAAGTTTCGGTGCTTGTTCTTTCTGGGTCTTCGAATAACATTAGAATACCTTTCATACTTTTAGCTGGAACATTTTAATTAATATTCCACAATGTATCTTTTTTGTTTTTAGTTATTTTTCTATGTCTTAATATTCTATCATATAAGATAACCATTTTACCGTCGATTTGTTGTTTTATTTGTCTTGCTAATTCATAGTTAGAAACCATATCAAATTCTAAACAAATGTTTTTTATTGTATAACTTGCAGATGTATCTGTTGATTTGATGACATTACTATAATTATTAAATGTAAGTTCATATTCAAGTCTATCGCCAAGACCTGATTGATAAAAAGGCATATGACTTTCTAATAGTTCAAAGTCAAGTGGTATACAAAATCTTGAACCATAGACTGTTGCAATTGCTTGATCTCCTGCATTTGTTGTTGCGTCATCTGATCCAACTCTATGTTTTAACATGTTTTCAGTACCAATACCTTGATATGCCATATTTTCCCTTTCAGTTGTAGATTTCCATAAATCTACATAACAATGATAAATATCACTATCTTCAATAGACATAATTTCATTTCCACTTATTCGAATTGTTGTTTTTTTAACTATTGCTCTTCCTATATTTTGATATATAGGTGAATTATCGTCTGTAGATTTGAGTTCTATTTCGAAAGATAATCTGGTTGTTCCGGGGACAATAACATCATTACCACCTAGATTAGGAAATCTTACTAATAACTGTTGATTTTGATCAATAGTTGAAGGATTATTAGTTATTACAATACTTTAACGAATACCTCTAACACCAAATTGTTCTCTTAATTTTCTGTAAGGATTTAATTTTTCTCCGTAAGCCGACATTTTTTAAGGATAAAAATAGAGTTTATATTAATAATACAATTACTGCTGAAACAAGAGTATTGATACATAAAGGACTATCACTCTTACTCATAAAACTTATTCTATCTCCAGCCTTAACATATAAAGGTTTTTCAAAGTTTTTATATTTATGATATTCATAAACAGAATCATCCAATTCTATTCCGTCATGAGTTAATTTATCATTAACACTCACCATGACAGTTAAACCATCTTTTCCTGTTTTTAGACTTATTAAACTAAGACCTAATATTTGACCTGGATAATTAATAACATATTCGCTTCCACCGGTACCAAAATTAAACATTTGATTAAATTTCAATGGGCCATTAATACCAGCGAATATACATATTGTGTTTTTGTCTGGTATATTTATAATTTTGTTATATAATAAATTATTATTAGTTTCCATTACTTTAAGCTCTTTCTTCATTTTTAATATTTCCGATGCATCTACGTGCTTTTTTTTAACTCCAAATATACTCGACCGACAGGATTTTAACGACATTTTAATAGGTAAATTATTAGCTAAGCGACGAACGAAGTCACCGCGGTTTCGACCGAAGGTCGAGGCTTTGCCGTGAGCAGGTTCCCTGTGGTACCCTTAAATAATTTCTAAAACACATTTAATTGGAAAACTTTTACTTATTTTTTTATTATACTCATCTCTAATTTCTAATTTTAATTCTGTTATTACATCATTTACTAAACGCTTATATCCAGGATGGTCAAAATTTATCGTTATAACATGTTTTCACCGGGAATAACAGCCAATAATGTACTCGGAGCACCATCAAGATAATTATAAAAAGTGCTTACTTCTTCTAAATGTAAATACAATGATTTATATATAGTAAAATCTATGGGTCTGTTCCCATAATGTTTTTCATTAGGTGTGAATATTTTTGTTTTATTAAATCCTAACATATATCTTAAACTTTTACTAACCTTAAATTCAAAAGGTGCGATTAAAGAAGCAATACCATTTGTTTCATTTACGGATAATTCAATATTTTCTTTTGAAAATTCATCCGCTATTTGTTGAAAACTATAATAACCACCTATAAGTTTTATGGGTCTCTCCCCAGTTTTTTTATATGTTCATCTGAAATATTATCCCAACCTACGCAATATGTTATATATTTTAAACCTATACGTTTATTTCCCTCTCTGTTATCAATGTAAGTAAGTAAGTTTATTGTTTTATCAATATTTGAAATAGTATGGTACATTTTTTAGGGTAAAAAATGAAGAAAGAATTTAAATATAATCCTAATGCATCGTATAATCCTAATACTAAATATTCTGAAAAAGATTTAATTCTTAATCAACAAAAAATATTTGTAAATCAAAAAGAAAATTTTAAAACAACTTTTCCCGATTTATTTCAAAAATATCAAAACCCACCTTTGCATACTAACGAACCTTGGAATACATGGATTCATACATCTTTTGATTGGTGGCAATGTCAGTTAAACTTTGCAGTCTGGTGTGCTAGTACTGGATGTGGTGTTTCTTATAATAATCATGTACGACCGGATTCAAATCTAACAAATTCAATGTATATATTTCACTTATATTATTGTATTGCCAGAATTTTAAAAGAACTTAAATCACCATTGCTGACTGATTCTTCTTTCTGTTATTATAAAAATCCTTATGATAAAGCTGCATATCAAAAAATATGTAATGAATTTCAAATTTCACCTCATACAGATTGGAGACAAAAAGTAGAAACATCTTGTCATGGTTTAGGAAGTTTTACTGAATACTATAAACCGAGTGCTGAATATAGAATGAATCATTCTAAGAATGGACCATTATTAAATATAAACGATTCTATTAAACATACAATAGATATAAGTATGGCTTGGACAACATTTATTTTAGATAAATCAGAAGGTTTTACAAAAGTAGGCATTGAACGTATTAATGAAAGTATAAGAACTTTTGTATGGGCTTTATTAGGAGCACAATCTCAAACACGTGTAGATATACTAAAAATAGGTACAGGATTTGACGCTCAAAAACAATTCTTAGCAAACGTTCAAGATGCTATTAATAGTCCCGTAGATTTACAATCTCAAATTTCGGCTTATGAACAAGTATTAAAATTCGCAAGAAGTAAAGTTAATTATGTTTATGGTATTGGGTTATATATGTCTCCAAATGATATGAGATTACAAATTGGAACAATTGTTGGTTATAATAATAAAATTGTAATCGCAACAAAAGATCAAAAACTAGGCTTTAACGATGATATAAATAATAAGCACGTTTCTCATTCTTTAGATAAATTAGATGGAACAAAAACAAAAAAATCTTTACCAGAACTTGTTCATAATATACCAAAACCTTTTGTTCAAGATAAACCGAATACGGCGAAGCCGCGACCGGAGGTCGTAATAGAACATGAAGAAAATAAACAAGCAATATTATTTGGAAGTGTTGTATTAGGTATTGTAGGACTAATCATTTATAAGATTTATTAATTTTACGAACAGAGTGATATGGTTCATTTTTTTAAATATTCCCTAGCAGCAGCATATAATAAACCAACTACTAAAACAAGTTAAGCCCATAAATTATTTGCAAACCAATTAACTACGTCTCCTGTTGTTTTCAATAACCAGGAAACTATTGCGCCGATAATTCCCGGTAATGCAGCTGCTAATTTTCCTGCAAGCTTAGCTAATAGTTTTCCAAGATTTTTTAATTGTTTTTTTTATCCAATCTTTTGCATCTGTTTTATTTGTAGGGGGTGGAGGTGGGGGACTACTTTCACCACCAGAAGGAATAATTGCTTCAACAATAACACCTATAATCATCCCAAAAGCAGTTAAAACACTAACTATTGTTATTCCTTGTTCTCTAAATAATGTTCTAATTCTTTCCCCTAATGTTGTGTCTTCATATAATATTTTCACGTATTGTTTGTTTAATTCTATCTAACTGGTTACGTATTCTATCTCTATTAGCATTAGGTACACCCAGCCTTATGTTTATATCAGATTCTATTTTTTTTTATTTTTTCTTTTGTTTCTTCTATTTCTATGGGATTATCACTATATTTTATTATTCGTTTTAATTTGGTTTTTTCTTTTACCAAGTTTTTATATTCTTCATTTAGTTTTGCTGTATCAAGTTCAATATGTTCTTCGATTGTTGTAAACTCTTTCATATAACATTCCAGTTCTCTAATAATTCTATCCATTTCTGTCATATCTAAATCTGTTTGTGTTTCTTTTTCAAATGATGTTAATATTTGTTTCACGGATGTTTCTGCATTTCTGACTCTTTCTGAAAGTTCTTCTGTTTCTTTTGGGGAAGTAATTTCGTTTAAAGGAATACTTTCTTTTATGGTTTCGATTTGACGCTCAAAAATACTTCTTAGCCTATCTTTTTTGGGAGTAACAAACTCTTGGAAACTATCTTGTGAAAAAATATCTTCTCTTATGTTTTCGTTTTTACCCCAAGGTCGTGGGGTTTAAAGCTCTTCCTGAAACTCTGCTCTACTTTCTTTCATTCCTTCAGAAAAATTATAATCATCTACATCTAAAACAGATTTGATAAAATCAACACCAACATGGAATTTTGTTTCAAGAGTGCTAAATGCATAAAATTTTAATACCCCTGATCTGTCGTAATATGATAATTTAACTTCCTTACCAGTACTATCTCTTACATATAAATTAATTCTTCCATTATCATCTCCCCCTAAAAAGAAATCTATACTATCTTTATTTAAATATGATTCTTTATTATAATCATAAAATCTTTTTACCATTATTTCGATTATTTTACTTTTGTGAGTTATTTGATCTTCTGGTGATAAATTTTCTAATTGTTCAAAATATTCATTTATATAATTGTGAAACTCCATATCATCTTTAAAAGAAGTTTCTACTTCATTATCCTCATCCTGTCTACCAAAATCCTCCATTTCAATTTCTCCTCCTTCAGCCATTTTTTAATTAAAAATTTTATTCATATTTTGGTGGAGGGTCATTTACTATAGTAATTTTGTTAAAGAAAATTAGAAATTTTCCATTTTTTTTTTAATTTCATTTCTTACTCTTGCTTCTGTTTCTTCAATCAATTTCTTTCTTTCACTGTCATTTAATACTGTTTGTGTTTGTTTTGTACGTATATTTTCTTTCATTTCATTATATTTTTCTAATTCATCTAAAATCAATTTAAATTCATTTTCATTTATCTGTCCATCAGTTAAAGATTTTGATATTAATTTTTTTATACTGTTTAGTTTACATTCTGCCAGTGTTTTAATTTCGTAATGTTTCTTTGAATTTGTTGTAAATTTACGTCTAACAAGTTTAACACAAGCACCTAAACCTCCACACGCAACAGCTGCAATTTGCAATGGAAGTAAGGGGGGCACTGCAATTCCTACACCTGCTAAAATAACAGAGGCTGAAATAAGACTTGTGTCTTCGCCATCCGTTACGTTAACTCCTCGTTTATATTTCTTGTATAATGATTTACGTTTATCTCTTTCATTAATCAACGTTTTTTCTATTTCTGTTATTTTTTGTAGTCTATAATTTTGTCCATCTTCTTTTGGTAATTCTGGATATAAATCTGGGGCTGTTGGTTGCTTCATTTTTAAGGGTATTTTTTTTTGTTAATTACAGTTTAAACAAAATTTTCTTTTGACATGACCCTTAGCAACGGTGACACTGTAGTAGCGCCGTAACCATGAAAAAAAGAATATTTACTTCAGCCAAATATACCGCTCAAGTACATTTACCTCATATTAGACGACAAACAAAAAGTGATGACAAATATGTTTTTACACAAAAGTAAGACCTAGAAAAACAATAATACATGCTTTATTAAACAACAATCATATTAGGAAACTAGAATTCCACTTAAGAAAGTTACCGGTTATGCGAAATTGTCAGCTGATAGTTAAAACATCATTCTTAGCAACGGTGACACTGTAGTAGCGCCGTTACTATGTTATGAATAACACTTAAACACAAGATAAAGTATTTACGAAATTACACGTTATGATCCAGTACGTAAAAATACAAAATCAATTATCAGTTGGTAGTCAACACATAATCCTTAACAACGGTGACACTGCAGTAGCGCCGTTACCAAGTCCGATACATAATGTTTGTATATAGTCGATATGCAATAGATATATTCCAATTAATTGAGGCATTTCTTCTTATAATAGTCGGTAATAATAACAGACTGTTCCGTTGACCACATCCATAAAATACACTAATTCTGCATTTCTTAAATAATCCAACAATTTAGATGAATTTTCTATTTCTTTTTAAAGACTAAATGACGACAACATCATCTAAGTTATAACGTGAAAACATTCTCTTGACAACCAGGTAAATATTTCCAATGATCGATTTAGTTTAATTTAAAACTCATTAGCATATTGTAATCAATACACACACCAGGAACAAAAATTAATGTGATGAAATTGCGGATATTTTTTCATTTGTGTTTTAGAAATTCTTTTCTTCGGTGTACTGCCGGCTATTTTTTTTGGAGAGGGGGGGTCAAAAATTTTTTTCACTTTTTTCTATTTGGGGGGGTGTTTTTGTGCCTATTTTTTTTTTTTTTTTGAGGGTCAAAAAATATAGGGGTTTTTTGTGCTGTTTTTGCTTTTTTGATAAAATTTATGTCATTTTTAGGTCTTTTGAGGGTTTTTTTGGGGGTTAAAATTTGTAGTAGTTATATAATTGAGGTTGGACAGGCTGGCCTGGACAAGCTCAATTATATAACTATTAGCATTTAATAAATATACTACTAACTATGATAGTGGAAATAGAATAATAGATAAAAATGAAATGAAAGAATGTTTAGAAATATTAAAGAATGGAGGAAACTTAAATGATTTCTTATTAGAAAAATATTTACTATATCTTGATGCAAATAATTTATATGGTTGGGCAATGTCACATAAATTACCAACAAAAGATTTTAAATGGGAACAGGATCCTGCTTATTATAAAAATATTCCAAAAGGAAAAGGATGTTTAATTGAATGTGACTTAGAGTACACAAATGAATGTAAAAAGAAAACATATTTATATCCTTTAGCACCGGAAAAGATGAAAATAGATAAAGAAGATTTATCTCCTTATCAATTGAAATTATTAAAAGATAAACCATTAGGTAAAGAAGAAAAACTTTTCTTAACATTAAAAGATAAAAAGAAATATATTATTCATCATTCTATTTTGAAAGAATATATTAAACTTGGTTTAAAAGTAACAAAAGTATATAGAACTATTTCTTTTAAAGAATCAAATTGGTTAGCAAAGTATAATAATTTTAATACTGAGCAAAGAACTAAATCAAAATCTGCATTTGAAAAAGATCTTTGGAAACAAATGAACAACAGTTTCTACGGGAAAACATTGGAAAACATCAGAGGAAGGAGTAAGATTGAATTCATTACTGATAGGAAAGAAGTAAAGAAATATATAAACAAACCAAATTTTAAAGACTCAATAATATGTAATGATAACTTTGTTGCAATCAAATATAAAGTTACTTCTGTTAACTTTAATAAACCTATTTATTTAGGACAGGCTATATTAGATTACTCGAAACAATTAATGTATAATATTTATTATAATGTTGTTAATAAATTATGGGAAAAGAACGAATTAATTGCGAGCGATACCGATTCAATATTCTTAAGTATTAAAACTGATATTTATGAAGATATGAAAGAAATAATAGATGAATTAGATACATCGGATTATCCTAAAGATCACCCTTTATATTCAGAAAAAAATAAAAAAGTAATTGGCAAATTTAAAGATGAACTTAATTCAAAAATTATGAATGAAATAGTTTTTTTTAAGAAGTAAAGCATATTCTTTTACGTTAACAGATTTTGGTGAAAAAAAGAAATTAAAAGGAATTGGAAAAACTACGATAAAGAAAGATATTAAATTTGATGATTATAAAGATTGTCTATTTAATAATACTAATAATAAACCTAAAATGAATAAAATGTATACATTAAACTCTAATAAACATGAAATGTATGTTAATGAAATAAATAAAATAAGTATGACTCCATTTGATGATAAGAAATATATCTTAGATAATGGAATAAATACACAACCTTACGGTTTTAATTTATTTTAATTTCCAAGCAACAAAACCAGTCAATGCCATACCACCAACAACAAATGCAATTTCTCTATTTTTCTGATCTTCTGATGGAGTATAAAAATCACTTAATACCGGTTTAAGATCTAAAACTGAATTTGAAGGTAAATTTAATTGTTTACCCGTAACAAAATAATATTCTCTCATTGCTTGATCAACATCATCAAAAGTTTGAAAAAAAAAAAAAAATTTTTAAGAAAATAAAATTTACTTCATAATATCAGCAGGTATAATGCCTTGCTTAATCAACATATCTTTTGTTGCTATTGCAAGCAGTATATCAATGGATAACATAAAAATATCATTCATGTTAAAATCTACTTTTGGTGCTGATCTTCTAAATACTTTTTTTCCTATTTCTGAATATCCGACTGTTAACAATGTTTCCACTCCAGCATGATATAACATATTTGCTATTTGTTTTCCGTCTTTTGGTGTTGCCATTTTTATATAAAAATAATTAGTTTTCTATTTCTTTTTCTATTTTTTTTAATTGTTCTTATTTTTTGAATTCTTCTATTTCTTTTTTTAATTCTTTTTTTTAATTTTTCATATAATTCACATAATTTTAAAAAACTATTTATAGCTGTTAAAAAGAATGCTGAAAAAATTTACTCGTTTATCAGTTCATCTATTTTTTCTATTTTACCCATTTTTAAAAAAATAAAATTAATTAATTTCAAACGGGTCAATTTCTTTTTTTTGTTTTTTAAAGGGATTTGCTCGCTTTGTTTTTCTTTACCAAACATGATTTCTCTAATCATTTTTTCTCTTTGTTTATAAAAAAACAACCCCAATCCACCTACTACCCCAATTGATAAACATAGTGGTAATATGTAATTTTTGTTCCAATTTTGTTTGTTTGTTGGGCATATATGATGAAACGAATCTGTAGTTTCGTCGTCTTTTGTTATTTGAGGTGGACCAGCTTGTTTTAATTCAATGTTTTCTTTTTTTAATTTTTCTGGTTCTTTTCTTTTTAATTCAGCTTTTAGCTTTCTTGCTTGTACACCTTTCTTACCAGCGGCTACTCGTTTTGGATTTTTTTGTTGAAGTTTTTTAGATTCTTTTATTTCTTCTTTGTTTTCTTTTTTGTTTTCTTCTTGTTCAAAATTTTCACTCGTCATTTTTTATGTCATTATTTTCGTCTTTTCTTTGGAAATCAATATGTCTTGCTGTTGTTAACATTGCAGTAAAAGGAGCAAGATACATTCCATATCTATAATACAGTTCACAACATACATTAGTTAAAGCGTGATTGGTAAAAGGATCTTCAGATAAGTCTTGCATTAAATTTGGTGGATTAACAACATTAAAGTACTTTGATACACCCATAACATATAAGTTAATAAAAGAGTTTCCTAATGTCTTGGTCATACTGGCCCCTAATCTTGCTTCATATTTACAATATGATTTATGTATTTGTTCTGGTGTCATTGTATCAATTTCTGACAATTGTAATTCTTTACCCAGATATTGCTTACTACCCCCACCAGCAACAACGGCTGATAATCTTTCACGTTTTTTTCTAAAAGGGAACTTCTAGCTTCGCTCGCTTTATCATCATCAATATTTATGTTTTCAACAATTTGCTCACTTAAAAATTCTTCAGCGTTCATTTTATATATTTTATTTTTGATTTTTATAAAACTAAATACAAAATAACCAACTAATGATAATACTGCAGTGTTTGTTATAATTGTAAGTATTTCTAATAGCATTGCTTTTTTATTGCTATTTTTTTGCTTTATAACTTAAGCATTTCTTAAGCATTACTTAAGCATTTCTTAAGCATTACTTAAGCATTACTAAAAAATTACTTAAGCATTACTTAAGAATTTCTTAAGCATTACTTAAGCATTAGTTTTTTTCTTCTTTGGAAATACTAAATCATAAGATTGATATTTATTTTTTTTATTATTTTTACATAATTTCAACCCGAGTGGTCTTTCATAAAAAGGAGTATCTTTGCTTTCTATCTTTTCAGCGAGATGAGAAGGACACCAAACTTCACCATTATTTTCGACAGATAAAATTACACTCTAACCAAAACTTGTATTAACATATTTATAATCAGTGATTTTGTAAATTTTATCAATTTCTAAGTCGGTCCATTTTTGTGTATTGTGATCTTTTTGTTTTTTTAACAATCTATCAAATTCTTCTATCTTCATTTTTAAAGAAATAAAATTTAATAAACTATTCGCTCGCCTAATCAATTACCCAATAACCAGTAGGTTGGTCTGTCTTTAATATTAATTTACGATGTTTCTTTTTTTTAAGTTCTTCCTTTATTCTTTGTCTTTCTTCTAAAGTAGGAATAACATCATTTTCTCTTAGGCAATTATCAACACTATCTCTATCTTTTGTGTAGAACATGCATAACCATTTTGTTTGTTCTTTCAAGTCTTTTAAAACAGAGTTGTATCTCTGTGAAATTACCCATACTGATTGTTCCGCGTGTCTCCCTGAAAATGCAAGTTCAGACAGCATATCCCTTTTTTTTTTGTTAATTCTTTTGTTGCACTACAATCATCTATAATATATAATGTTGGATGACCAGCATATTTCTTAAAAATATTCTTAGTAGTTCTTGTAGCTTTTCTTCTTCATTTAAAATAGGATTAACAATTATTAGATTTTTTGTTTTTGGTTTTTTAACATCACCAATCCACTCACGATTTTTGTATGCCTTGTTCCATTGAATAGTTGGACAAAGTATAACAATATATGTAAACACTTTACAATATTTATTTTCTAATAAATCAAGAACAAACTCTGTTTTTCCACAACCGGTCTGACCACAAATAATCGCACAATGAGGATATTTTGGTAACTCCATTTTTTGATAAATAAAATAAACTGTTCGCTTAATAATTAACTTCCCTAAATCTTCCATCTTCAAAATAATTTCTGCATCTTGTGTAACAAAAATATTTATTGGTTTATCAGCTGCTCCTTCTTTTTTCGTTATTTGAATTGTAATACCTTCAGAGGCATTTTCAATTCTTCTACCTGAACCGTTTAGTGAGTTATAATCTGTTGAACGCAAATCTAACCATAAAGCATAATTAGTTGTTAAGTATTTTTCTAATGTTGTATCAGATATACATCCATCTTTAAAAATTGCGTCTGTTATTTTATTTCTTTTTGAAGTAAGAGCAAAGAATCTATTTATTTCATCACATTGTTGATACGCTTTCATTCCTTGACTGTATAATTGATTTGGAACACCTTCTATTGTCATTTCTACGTTTGTTATTTTAGGGTTATAATAAGTTTCGGTGCTTGTTCTTTCAGGATCTTCGAATAACATTAGAATACCTTTCATACTTTTAGCTGGGACATTTAAATTAATATTCCTCAATGTATCTTTTTTGTTTTTGGTTATTTTTCCATGTCTTAATATCCTGTCATATAAGATAACCATTTTACCATCAACTTCCTGTCTTAACTGTCTTGCTAATTTAGTGTCAGAAACCATATCAAATTCTAAACAAATGTTTTTTATTGTATAACTTGAAGATGAATCTGTTGATTTGATGACATTACTATAATTATTAAATGTAAGTTCATATTCAAGTCTATCACCAATACCTGATTGATAAAAAGGCATGTGCGTTTCTAATAGTTCAAAGTCAAGTGGAATACAAAATCTTGAACCATAGGCTGTTGCAATTGCTTGATCTCCTGTATTTGTTGTTGCATCATCTGATCCAACTCTATGTTTTAACATATTTGTAGTACCAATACCTTGGTATACCATATTTCGACGTTCTTTTGTAGTTTTCCACAAATCAACATAACACTGATAAATATCACTATCATCAGTTGACATAATTTTATTACCACTTATTCTAATTGTTGTTTTTTTAATTATTGCCCTTCCTATATTTTGATATATAGTTGCACTATCGTCTGTAGATTTGAGTTCTATTTCGAAAGCTAACCTGGTTGTTCCGGGCTCAATAACATCATTACTACTTAGATTAGGAAATCTAACTAATAACTGTTGATTTTGATCAATAGTTGAAGGATTATTAGTTATTACAACACTTTGACGAATACCTTTCACACCAAATTGTTCTCTTAATTTTCTGTAAGGATTTAATTTTTCTCCGTAAGCCTCCATTTTTTAAGGTATAAAAATAGAGTTTATGAAAATAATTCAATTACCGCTGATACTAGAGTATTGATACATAAAAGACTATCACTCTTACTCATAAAACTTATTCTATCTCCATCCTAAACATTTAAAGGTTTATCAAAGTTTTTATAATTATGATATTCATAAACAGAATCATCCAATTCTATTCCATAAAAAGTTAATTTATCATTAACACTCACCATGACAGTTAAACCATCTTTTCCTGTTTTTAGACTTATTAAACTAATATTTGACCTAATATTTGACCTGGATAATTTATAACATATTCACTACCACCAGTACCAAAATTAAACATTTGATTAAATTTCAATGGGCAATTAATACCAGCGAATATACATATTGTGTTTTTGTCTGGTATATTTATAATTTTGTTGTATAATAAATTATTATTAATTTTCATTACTTGAAGCTCGTTCCTCATTTTTAATATTTCCGATGCATATACTCATTTTTATAATATAAATTTTAGATAATTTCTAAAACACAATTAATTGGTAAATGATTAATTCTCTTGTTATTATTCTCATCTCTAATTTGTAATTTCAATTCTGTTATAACATCATTTACTAAACACTTATATTCCGGATGCTCAAATCTCGCTGTTAAAACATCTCCAAACTCTTTATTTTCGACTGGAATAACGGCTAATAATGTACTCGGCGCACCATCAAGATAATTATTAGAAGTGCTAACTTGTTCTAAATGTAAATATAATGATTTATAGATAGCAAAATCTATGGGTCTGTTTCCATAATGTTTTTCATTAGGTGAGAATATTTTTGTTTTACTAAATCCTAACATATATCTTAAACTTTTACTTATCTTTAATTCAACATGAGTTGTTAATAAAGCAATACCATTTGTTTCATTTACGGACAATTCAATATTTTCTTTCATAAATTTATCCACTATTTGTTTGAAACTATAATAACCATCTATAAGTTTTATGGGTCTCTCTCCAGTTTTTTTTATATGTTCATCCGAAATATTATGCCAACCTACGCAATATGTTATATATTTTAAACCTATATGTTTATTTTCGTTTCTGTTATCAATGTAAGTAAGTAAGTTTATTGTTTTATCAATATTTGAAATAGTATGTTACATTTTTAAGGTTAAAAAATGAAGAAAGAATTTAAATATAATCCTAATGCATCGTATAATCCTTACACTAAATATTCCGAAAAAAATTTGGGAAATTTGTCCTCCGGTCAAAATCTTGTTAATCAATTAATATTTGTAAATCAAAAAGAAAACTTTAAAACAACTTTCCCCGATTTATTTCAAAATTATCAAAACCCATCATTACACACAAACGAACCATGGAATACATGGATTCATTCTTCGTTTGATTGGTGGCAATGTCAATTAAACTTTGCAGTTTGTTGTGCTAGTACAGGATGTGGTGTTTCTTATGATGATCATATACAAAACACTTCAAATTAAACCCAAACGGTTTATATGTTTCATTTATATTATTGTATTGCCAGAATCTTTAAAGAACTTAAATCACCCTTACCAACAGATTCTTCTTTTTGTTATTATAAAAACCCTTATGATAAAGCTGCATATCAAAAAATATGTAATGAATTTCAAATTTCACCTCATACAGATTGGAGACAAAAATTAGAAACAGCTTGTCATGGTTTAGGAAGTTTTACACAATACTATAAACCAAGTGCTGAATATAGAATGAATCATTCTCAGAATGGGCCATTATTAAATATAAACGATTCAGTTAAGCATACAATCGATATAAATATGGCTTGGACAACATTTATTCTAGACAAATCAGAAGGTTTTACAAAAGTAGGTATTGAATGTATTAATGAAAGTATTAGAACTGTTGTATGGGCTTTATTAGGGGCACAATCTCAAACACGCGTAGATATACTAAGAATAGGTACAGGATTTAACGCTCAAAAACAATTCTTAGCAAACGTTCAAGATGCTATTAATAATCCCATATATTTACCCTCTCAGATTTCACATTATCAACGTGTACTAAAATACGCTCGGAGTAAAGTTAATTATGTCTATGGTATTGGGTTATATATGTCTCCAAGTGATATGAGGTTACAAATTGGAACAATTGTTGGTTATAATAACAAATTTGTAATCGCAACAAAAAATCAAAAACTAGGCTTTAACGATGATATAAATAATAAACATGTTTCTCATTCTTGAGATAAATTAGATGGAACAAAAACAAAAAAATCTTTACCAGAACCTGTTCATGATATTCCGAATCCTTCTGATAAATTTGTTCAAGATAAACCAAATATAGAACATGAAGAAAATAAACAAGCAATAATATTTGGAAGTGTTGTATAAGGTATTGTAGGACTAATCATTTATAAGATTTATTAATTTATTTTTTTAAATATTCCCTGGTAGCAGCATACAATAAACCAACAACCAAAACAAGCAAAGCCTATAAATTATTTGCAAACCAATTTACTACGTCTTTTGTCGCATTTAACAACCAAGACACAATAGCACCGATAATTCCTGGTAATGCAGCTGCTAATTTTCCTGCAAGCTTAGCTAATAGTTTTCCAAGATTTGATAATTGTTTTTTTATCCAATCTTTTACATCTGTTTTATTTGTAGGAGGTGGAGGACTACTTCCACTACCAGAAGGGATAATTGCCTCAACAATAACACCTATAATCATTCCAAAAGCAGTTAAAACACTAACTATTGTTATTCCTTGTTCTCTGAATAATGTTCTAATTCTTTCCCTTAATGTTGTGTCTTCGTTTAATATTTTACGTATTGTCTGTTTAATTCTATTTAACTGTATACGTAGTTTATCTCTATTAATATTAATTACCTCTAATATTCCATTTCTCTCAATTTCTAAATTTATCAATTCTTTTCTTATTATATTTATTTTACCTTCATTTTTTTCTAGTATAGCTCATCTTAATTCTTTCTTTTTTTCTTTTGTTTCTTTATTTTTTTCATTCAGTTTTGGTAATTGATTTGCAATCTCTTCTTCATTTGTTGTATATGCTTCCATTAAACCATTCATTTCTCTCATATCTACTTTTGTTTGTGTTTCTTTATCAAATGATGTTAATATTTCTTTTACAGATGTTGTTGCATTACTTGATGTTTCTAATAGTTCTTCCGCCTCTTGTTCGGAAGTTATATCCCCTGAAAAAATATTTTCTTGGTTTAGACTTTCTAATCTATTTTCAACATCATTTATATGTTGATTAGTTATATTATAATGGTCAACACCTAAAACATTTCTAATGAAATTAACACCATATTTTTTTAAAGAGCTAAATTGATAAAATTTTAATACTTTTCCTTCGTAAAATGTTAATCTAACTTCCTTACCATATCCATCTCTTACATATAAATTAATTCTTCCCTTATCATCTCCCCCTAAAAAGACATCTTTACGATTTTTGTTTAAAAATATTAGTGTTCTACTGCCGTTGTTATTTAATTCTAATTCGTCATTTACTTTGTAAGATCTTTTTACCATTTGTTTGATTATTTTACTTTTGTGAGTTATTTGATCTTCTGGTGATAAATTTTCTAATTTGTTCAAAATATTCATTTATATACTTGTGAAACTCCATATCATTTTGAAAAGAAGTTTCTACTTCATTTTCCTCATCATGATTATAATCTTTTAAAATATCCGTTTCAATTTCTCCTCCTTCAGCCATTTTTAATTATAAAATTTTTATTCATATTTTGGTGGAGGGTCGTTTACTATAGTAATTTTGTAAAAGAAAATTAGAAATTTTTTTTAATTCACTTCTTACTCTTGCTTCTGTTTCTTCAATCAATTTCTTTCTTTAACTGTCATTCATTCTTGTTTGTGTTTGTTTTGTACGTATATTTTCTTTCATTTTGTTATATTTTTCCAATTCATCTAAAATTGATTTAAATTCATTTTCATTTATTTGTCCATCAGTTAAAGATTTTGATATTAAATCTTTTATACTATTTAACTTGCATTCTGCCATTGTTTTAATTTCATAATGTTTTTTTGATTTTGTTGTAAGTTTACGTCTAATAAGTTTAACACAAGCACCTAAACCTCCACACGCGACAGCTGCAATTTGTATGGGAAGTAAAAAAGGCACTGCAATTCCAACACCTGCTAAAATAACAGAGGTTGAAATTAGACTTGTATCTACGCCATCCGTTGCATTAACTCCTCGTTTATATTTCTTGTATAATGATTTACGAATATCTCTCTCATTTGTCAATGTTTTCTCTATTTCTGTTATTTTTTGTAGTCTATAATTCTGTCCATCTTCTTTTGGTAATTCTGAAAATAAATCTGGGGCTGTTGGTTGCTTCATTTTTAAGGGTATTATTTTGTTAATTACAGTTTAAACAAAATTTTCATTTGACATGCTTAAGTACATAATTTTCATTTTATTACTTAAAAGTAAGACTAGAAAAAGAATAATACACAACAATCCAATTACAAATGTACATCGATTAAATTTGTAACAGAACTGTTGATATTTTCACATTCCATCTATCAGTAATGAGTCTGACGTCATGCCTAGATTATTTAGAATAAACACCACATATGATTTTCTTGTGAATCATCTCTATTTACAATGATCGAT
This sequence comes from Modiolus philippinarum, assembly GCA_002080025.1. NCBI lineage: Eukaryota > Metazoa > Mollusca > Bivalvia > Mytilida > Modiolidae > Modiolus > Modiolus philippinarum. Next base: position 158,557 of record MJUU01016625.1, on the reverse strand, counting down.
TTCGTCTATTCATATTTAATTGCACATCCGTCTATTTTCATCAATATATTTATCGAACCTTTTCTACCTTCCTGCAGAACAACATTGAAATTCAATAATCAATTGCTCGCTCCATAGTAGCAGTAAACACTTGCATAGTTACGATAAACAATTCATTAGATTCATACTCGACTTTCTTAGTAGCAGTATGTGTATCAACAAGGAATTGTAATAAACCGAATAAAAAAATATTTTCATTTAAAAAAACACACGTGAAGGATTACTTAAAAGAAAAAAAAGGAATAATTTATTCAACAAGCCACCTTTATGGATTAATGAAATTCAGCAAAATCGCAGTAAGACATCCAAAACTATTAAACTGTGCTATTTTACTGAGGGATATTATAAGGAATTTAGAACTCGTTGAAACAGTGTGTATTAAATTGAATTGGAAAATTTGTTTCTTTTGTTTGAGTGTATGTGGTTTTTTATTTATTTAATATAATATTTAAAATCGATTTAGTTATTAATTTTGCCAATGATGTAATAAATGGTACTATGCATGACAGGAACTAGTTTTCTGACAGTGTCGGAAAACAAATCATTACTGCGCATGTGTCAAAATGACCCACACAAATACCAACTACGCATAACAGGAACTAGTTTTCTGACAGTGTCGGAAAAACAGAAACCATATTTGCGCATGACAGGAACTAGTTTTCTGACAGCGTCGGAAAATATGTAAACAAATACACGTATTGGTTTTTCAGACTGTCACTAACAGATGAAAACTTGTACAATTCTCTACATTTGGGTTACCACCTCGCTTAGGTCTCTTTGACAAAACTCTAGGATATTTTTTTTCTCACTTTTCCCTGTGTAACTTTTTCTCCTTCGCTAAACCTCCGGCTGTTTTTTTT
>MJUU01016625.1:142797-157630 GCA_002080025.1 Modiolus philippinarum | reverse complement strand
GGGGGGTGGGGGTCTTTTTATGCCTATTTTTTTTTTTGAGGGTTAAAAAATATGGGGTTTTTTTTTGGTGCTGTTTTTGCGTTTTCTGACAAACTTTTTGTTATTTTAGGTCTTTTGAGGGTTTTTTTAGGGTGTAAAAATTTGTAGTAGTTAATTAAATGAGGTTGGCCAGGCTTGGCCTGGACAAGCTCATTTAATTAACTACTGGTATATTGCTGCAGAGAAAGGGAAATTTCACAAGTAAGGAAATGAAATATTGCACATTAGGTTAAATAGGCGTTTGAAAACATGACGTTAACTTTAGAACGTCATTCATCGATAACGTTATTGCCGCATCTTGAACCATTTTCTCAGACGCAGTCTCATATATATTGTGTATCTTGTGTACTTTTGGAAATCTAGCTTTATGGACGTAGCCTTTTCAACCAACTAATGGATCATATGATGTCTGATTCTTTTCTGACGGACATCTTTTCAAAAGGTATTATCAAAGACTTTTGTGTCTTTTTTTGGCCCTCATTGATATGATCACTTAGGGGCCGGCAAAGGGAGATAGAAAGTTATATGTCTAAAGATATATGGCAGACATAGAGTAGTACTTTAAAATAGATACTATTATCACTTTATGATGTGAGAGGATCAAGAATGCTGAAGACATTTCGATGATATTGAAATGGAGTACAACAAACTTATTACTTTTCAGTTTTTGTGAAATAGGGTCCATCTTGAACTTGCTTTGATTTATGAGTAATGCTCATTGCTGGAGGCCTCCAAGATGAAGAACAACAAAAAAGCGTTGTTCAATTGCTTGGTTTAACCATGTACTTGTAGAGATTTTTTTTTTCTCATTTGCATTTACACCATATCCCTTCACTGTTATTGCTATTGTATTAGCTGTATATTTGCTCAAAGAACATGATTACATAAAAAAATAAGATAATGTTTCTATCCGCTATATAACTCGTACAGATATTGTATACTTTACCACAAATGATAAAAAAGACTAAACACATACATCTTAAACAGTTTTGTCTGTAGGTGGTCTTAGTAGTCAGATTAGAATTAGTTTGAAATAGGTCGGATGTTTTTTTTTTTCTGGTCCATTGCCCCAACCCCGATATTTACACCGAAAAAGATGAAAAAGATGAAAAAAAGCAATCCTCAGACAGAGACAACTGGCCTTGTTCAAACGTTTGGCATATGAAAATATGTACTGAAAATGAAAGGTACAGTATGCATCTTCTATTTTTGAAAAAGAATACAAAACATGAATACCGGTAAAGCATTCAGATCAGAAACCATTGTCTCATTAGTAAGTTTTACTTCTATAAAATATCTGTTGATACCGAAGATTATGAAAAAAACCAAAGTATATATATTCGGGATTATAGTTAACATTGTGCATTTAGTTTTGAGAAAGTGCATTCTATTCTCAATCGAAGATTTCCGACATTTTACATATGGAATATAGTACATTTTGTTTTTGATACGGACTTTATTGCGGCCACTATCAAGTGAACCCGTTAGGACGACCTTGATCCTTTACGCTCTGATAAAGTCCGTATCAAAAACAAAATTTCCTATATTTCTTTTATCGATAATTCACAAAATGATAAACAGAACTCTTCAATAAATTGAAATAAACTGAAATTTCTATTTCAGTATTGTTAATTTATTGTTTATTGCAAAAATATAAACGCATTCATCATGGAACGTCTTATGCGTATGAACACGACAAATAGTACAAAACATGGCGTCTGCTTAGCAATCCGCACGTGACGCTTTCACGGTGACCCAATAATTTCGTGATAGTGTCCAGTTCGGTGAAGCACAGATTATCAGTCTCTGTAGATCAAAGAAAATTCATACAAATTACCGATAAATGACTTTTCAGGGACTAAATGTTTAGCAATTTTAAAAACGAACTCTGGGCACAATTTAAGTTGAATTAAAAGCATCTGTAGCAGTATGTCTTCATGCTATCACTAGTATCATCTTACTCCCGAATTTTCCAAAATTGGAAAGTCGCTGCAGTTTTATTCATTCTGCTGGGTAAAAGTATAGTGAAATATCGGAAAAACTCCGTTTGAGAATATAATGCACATTCTCAAAACAAAATGCACTCTGTTCATTGTGCATTTTGTTAAGAGAAAGTACATTCTATTCTCCGACATTTTACATCACTTTACAGGGACTTAAATTTCAGCAATTCTAAAAAACGAACTCGTTTCACAATTTTAGATGAATTAAAAGCATCTTCAGCAGTAACTCTTCATGCTATCCGTAGCATCAACTTACCGCCGAATTTTCCAAAATTGGACAGTCGCTGCAGTTTAACGTCATTCTGCTAGGTAAAATTTTAGTGAAATATCGGGAAAAACTCCGTTTGAGAATATAATGCACATTCTCAAAACAAAATGCACTGTTTATCTTCACCAAATAAAATTGCTGAATTCCAAACGGTTATAACTTCTCTCTTTCTCAACCAATTCTCTTCAAAATTCGCTCATTCGAAAGCGCATTCCATTGTCTTTCATTTTGTGTGCAAATATTGCGCTTTATGTCATCGTGTCTGAGCGCTACGTGCTCAGACCAAAGGGTCCGTAAAGTATAAAATCAGTACCTTTTGATGATAAAAAGTTTCTTTTTTTTACATCAGTTTAAACGCTTCCTTGCCCAAAGACACGTTACCGGTGGCCAACAAAATTAATAAATTAATTAATTAATCAATAAAAGTAAAAGCAATAAAACCTTTACAATTACATCAAAGGAAAACAATTGAAACATAACATCCCCTTTTCTTTTATTCAACAATATTTTGACAAATATTTGTTTTAAACACTTCCACACACTGCGTAAAGGTCAAAGGCATGCAAGCTGTTACTTTAAATTGCATAAAACCAACTGCAAAATACATTTAGAATTAATTTTATTAGAACCTTCAAAATTGACATAGAAATGAACTATTAGAAATATTGTATTCGGATAATTTGTCACATCGGAATCCAACTAACATATACTCAACAAAAAAAGTCAAGGATCAAGGTTTTTCATTTCCATTACAAATATATTAAGTTTTACAACACAGTTTAATTTGATCTAATCATACAAGATCCAATTAGTCGTGGATCCTCGTGTTCGATGTTTTCGGGGTTATCAGATTAGACACTTGAACAAGTCTACGGGGACAATCTTCCATCTGGTCATGTTACCTCGGAAAACACAAATCACTGAAATTTGCATTTTTACCCCTAAAATTTATCTGCCTTAAAAACAAATCAAATTTCTGTCAGGAATCGATGCAATGAACCCTTCACTTGCACAATTTTTGTCTCTTGATGATTCAAACGACGCTATTTAGTCGACATTTTTAATCTGATCACCATACCCTTCCAATTCTGAAAATAAACCGAACAAAAGTGGAAATTTTCGTATGGGACAAAATGGGCACCCTTATGTGAATACACATTTCTTTGCCACTTTTCAATAATTTTTAGTGAATCGAAGTCTGTAGGTAGTCAAAAGATTGAACAACTCGATAAAAATTTCAAAATCATGATTTTTTGCAAGAAACGTGATTTTTGGATTCTCAAAAATGAGAAATTTCGAAACGTTGAAAATTATAGAAAATGTTCATAAGGGTAAGTGTAAACACTGTGCAAAATGTCGTAATGATCAGAACAGTGGTTATGCCTATGCTTCCAGACCAAAATAGTGATACAAGAATTTAAATGAATATGATCCTTCACTTTTTGTGCCCAGTATATTTTATTTTTATAATTTGTCACCTTGTAGTTTAATATAAATGCATTATTACGTCATCATTATTGACCTATAAATTCATACATTGTATAAAACATAAATGTTCAATAACAAAGAACACATTCTTGTATTACCTGTATCTTATTGCACAAAACAGAAGATAATTAATCACTGTTTCACTTCTTAGCAAAAGCATCATTTCGAATTATTCACTTTACTCTAATGTCACATTCCATTCATTTCTTTATTATTCATATCCGATGCTTAAACAGTAGTTTATAGATCTTTTTTCCTGTCCTGAAATTTCTTTTACGAATTTTACGAAATGTTCATATACTGAAAAGATTTGCGATCCGTTGTACAGCAGAACGACATACGTATTTACACTGTAAAGCTTCATTATAACAATGATACGCTGTATCTCTGTCACCTGACATCTCATAACAGATACCAAGAAATACTAACGAAGTCGATAAAGTATCATCTGTCATAAAATATCTTTCTGTAACTGTAAGATATAATTCACGTAATGCACGTTTTTTGTTGTCATTATCGTGAAGGTATGCATAAGAGAGAAAACGTAAAAAAATCGCAAGAACAACAGGGTTCAAATACAAATTTTCATCCTGCACTTCTAGTTGTAGTTCTTGTGGTATCAGTGTTGATTGTTTTATGTAATGCGCATAACTTATTGTCCCTTGTCTCATTCTACCATTAAGTGTCAAGTAACTTTCTGTTTTATGTTTATATTTCTTAATGTCTTCTGTTGTATATACGCCTTTACTTAACATAATCATATCAGGTGTACAACGAGACAGAACGTTATCTACTATCTGTATTGTTTTGTTGTACTGTCCGAGTACATAATAAAATGAAGCATATAACAACCAGCCAGACACAGCGTCTGTCTTTGTACCATCCATTAAGTGTTTCTTACAACGTCGGATTATATTATAACGTTCACGGCTATGTTCGGGTAAGACTAATTTCTGAGATATTTTTTGACTTACATCTGCATGATAATATCTGAGTATATCTAATATAAATTCTGATGATTCTGATGTCATTAATAATTTGATGAAACGTAAATACTTATATCCACTTTCAATATCGTTTACAGGACAAGATACTAACACTCTATAAAAAAGAATATCAAGGTTTACTGAAAAAATACTTTTGTCGTTCATGGTACATTGTGTATCATTACATGTTTTGGTTTTTAGCATTCTACAAATTATTAATGTCAATGCAGTGTGTCTTAATTCATCTAAATTATCTAAGAGTAATTCCTTGTTGGATTCGCTCACTTTGCCGATAAACATATTATGAAGAGGAATGAAATAATTTGGACAGTAGCAATTTCTTACAAACGACATTAGTTTGTCAATGCATAGTGAAAAACAATAAGACAAGTTCTCAATTTTGAATTTGTCAATTGGTATTTCTTCTGATAACCAAAATACTGTTGTCTTTAAGAAGTACGAACAGAGCATGTCATCAGCATTCTTTATTCTATTTATTATGTTCTTGAGTGTTAATTTTAGAAGTATATAACACAGTAATTGTGTATAATTGAATGAATGCGTTAGACGTTTTTCTGCCAAGGAAAATGATATTCGCCAAAAGGTTTCATCACATTCATTCTTTGGACCAATTGGTACAAATAAACACCCGTCGTTGACTACAGAATTGATCACGTTTTCCGTAGGCCATTGTCCTGGTCTATGTCGGTGTATCCAGTTATTTGCATTTTGTGGCCAATATTTTGATCTGAAGCAAATGGCGAAATCAACATCCTGATCGATATCAGTAAAACAGGGCCCATGTCTATTATCAACTTTGGAAGCAGGTAAAGTACTATTAGGATAAAACATGTTAAAAAGCTTTTCAACTGAGATGTATACACCATTGTGTGTTTCTATCAGTAAATCGTATATATATTGTGGTGCGCTGTGTCCTTCTAACATAAGTTTTAATTGACAAAAACCTGGATATTTCGTATCATACTCCATAAATAACACGGTTTGTCTCTTTAGTGCATGTAAATATTTCATGTCATCTATAACTGTTACTCCTGGTATCTCAAACATTATATCAATGTCACTTCCTGGCAAATCTATACCCTCGGCAAGACTTCCACTTGATATTGTTCTTACTCCAGGTGCCCCTTTGTTTCCTATTTTGTGAATGATACTTAATATTTGTTGTCTTGTCCGTATTTCTAACTCTGTACCAGCTAGGTTAAAAAAATGTACAAATTCACAAGCCAACATCTGATCCGCAATAGTCTTGGTGCCTGTGTGAAAATAAAAAAAAAAAACAGAATTCTGAAAATAATATTTAATAGCGTCTGACTTAGTTGAGGTTGAGTTTGATAGCAGCAGTTGTAATCTAATTTTTCTTACCATCAACTATAAAAGATGAATCTAAAGAACATCAAAGAATAGTCTTTACTTGGAACAAAACTTAACGGTAACGATGAAAGCCCCCCCCCCTCCCCCTCCATGTATAGAGGTTCTAATTTAGACGAAATTTTATACAAGGAAAGATACAATTAGCCTTGTCGTGGAATCAAACGAAGCCCCACTATAGGAATTTGAGTAATATTCTGTCTAATGTTAAAATTAAACCAAAAATAATATGAAGGGGCTTTCTCGACCTGTTTCCAATGCATGTTGACTATTCAAATTTGAAAGATTTTCATGATTTGAAAGAACCATGGATAATGTCAAAGCATCATTTGTTCTTTATGCCTCATTTTGAATTGTGAGAATATTTTTTTAAACATTTTACTACTATAAAAGTCCAACTATATATTTATAACAAATATCTTGTCGGAGTTCATGAAAACTGACTTGTCATTTATCACAAGGACTCTAACAAAACATTTACTAAGAATAATTTTACTAACATGCTGGATGTTTTGGACAGACAATATATTTGTCTTATGTGGTGGATTTATATTTCTCTAATTTCTAGCAAATTTAACCAACGCCTGACCGATGTGATAAAAATATTTCTCGTCACTAGTGAGAGAACAACCCGCCAAATCTATTCGGAACATAATCCTCGGTGTTGTACGTTATGTCATTAGAGAAAAATTTTCTACAACTTAAACACGTTAATTATGAAATTTCTCACATCTTGTTAAATAAATTTTGAAATGTTTAAAAACTCGGCAAGCCTCGTTTTCAAACATTAGCAAAATTTATTTAACTCGATGTGAGAAATTTCATAATCAACTTAGTTCTCGTTGTAGAAACTATATTTCGGCAGCAAATCAGTAATGAAATGAGCACTAACTGTACATCAGTAATTGTCGATCTGTTGCTGCTTTCCTATTAATCCTTATACATACAAACCATTTAAAATTAGAAGAAAAAGCACAGCTCTTAGTTCTTTGATTTAACCTTTTGATACATTGATGAATTGTTTTCACTTACAAACTCATACTTCAATGAGTACTTCGTATTCTTAAACATGATAGCTAAAGATCAAAATACCTGTTCTCGATATTGTCGAAAATGGGCATTAAATTAGAATTTATGACAAATGTTATGATTTGATAACCTAGAGGTTCTTCCAAATACGAGAACTTCACAAACATATATTGATTATTATCAAGAAACCGCCTCCAGATATAGAAGGAAAACGCTTCAAATAAATTCCAACCATGTACTGGGTTCCTTAACTTCACAAAACGCCATATAAATCTAGATTACTGTTCTACAACTAAAGTTTCTATTATACTCACTAATACTTTGACTGCTATTAAAAACCTGGTAATAAATTTCTGTAAAAAATATATGAAAACAGTGGTGTCAATCATTTTTGGAGTGTAAAAAATTCATTGGAAGTTCTCGATAAATTGAATGCATATAATGCCCCTTTAGAATCCCTTGAAAGTTTTGATTTCTCTACTACCTTACCACATAATCTTATAAAGGAAAAATTCAGACGTCTTACTCAATGGGCATTTAAAATATCCGATTGTGAATATATATGTTCTAACTCCTTTAAAACACATTTTAGTAATACAAAACAAAGAACTCAACTAATTGGACTTGCTTTGATATGATTTCAGCACTTAAATTTTTGCTTGACAATATATTCATTCGTTTCGGTAACTGTATTTATCGCCAGGTCATAGGAATTCCTATGGGTACCAATTGTGCACCACTTACAGCGGACCTCTTTTTGTACTGCTACGAATCTCAGTTGATGACCAACATCAGCAAAGACCCATCTAAACAACATTTAATTGAAAAATTTAACAACACTTCTCGATATTTGGATGATATTTTAACTTTAAATAATGACGACTTCAATACGTATTATAAGGACATCTACCCTAAAGAACTTACTTTGAATAAAGCCAATTCTAATAATCATCATTGTCCGTTCTTAGACATCAATTTCGATATAACGAATGGTAAATTAGATACTAAAATTTATGATAAAAGGGACGATTTTTCTTTTCCCATAGTTAATTATCCATTTCTGGATGGCGATGTTCCATTAGCGCCATCATATGGTGTTTACATATCTCAACTTGTTCGATTTGCTCGAGTATGTAATAACGTTTGCGATTTTAATGAACGGAATCTTTTCATAACTGAAAAACTATTACATCAGGGTTTTCGTTATCATAAACTAGTTAAAACCTTTCCTAAATTTTATCATCGATATAAAGACTTAGTTCGTAAATACAATGCAACCTGTAAACATCTAATCAAGGCTGGTATTTCACATCCCTTATTTTACGGTAATGTTTTACATAAGAGTAAAAAATACTTAATACAAAAAAATACCGAAGTTGCATAAATCAGTGAATTTCGATATGCTGTACACGTGTTCAAAGGAGTTACCTCTCATCAACAGCAGTTAAATCAAATAATAAGGGAGGCCATAATCAAAAAATTGGTGAAAAAAGAAGTACTCATTTCCAAAAATATCGAAATTGGAAGCCAAATCTAGTACCAAGGATATCTACCGGGTGCCATACACGGAATGAAGCCTCAGTATTTTTAAGGGGTTAGAATTTTGATTAAAAACTGTAAATTTCTATAACACGCAAGTAAAATTTTCATGTCAGACAAGTCTGACTATTGGCCTTGTGAATACCCCCGGGGACCTCTGGTCCACCAGCAGTGGCATCGGCCCTATGGTTCAAAATACAAAATAATACCGAAGTTGCATACATCAGTAAATTATAAACTTTCGACTTCGTTTAAAACCTCAATTTTCAACCCGCGAGATATGATCATTACCTTGGCCGTGACCGGCCATGGTAATAATCACATTTCTTATGTTGTTTAATTGTGGTAGTTGCCTCATGAAAAGTCATTAATTCTATATTATTACACTATGCCAAAACAATTAACGAATCACCCAATAATACTACTCCAGACCCCCTTCATTTCCAATCAATTTTAATTGACAACGAATGAAAAGTGAAACGTGAAATTTTGTCTGGATTTTAAATTCATTTGAGTCCTCAACAGAACCCAATTTGGATGCAGACATACTTATAAGTCAAAGCCATTTAAATATGGAATATATGACATTTAGTTTTTGATATGGACTTTATCACGGCCAGTATCAAGTGAGCCCGTTGGGGCGAGCTTGAGGCGTTACGCCGTGATAAAGTCCGTATCAAAAACAAAATTTCCTATATTTCTTTTATCGGTAATTCACAAAATGATAAACAGAACTCTTAAATGAATTGAAATAAACTGAAATTTCTCTTTGGGCAAAGTTAATCTATTGTTTTTGCAATAATTTAGATGCATTCTTCAATCAACGTTTTACGCGTATGAACACGACAAATAGTACAAAACATGACGTCAGCTTAGCAACCCGCACGTGACGCCTTCACAGTGACCTAATAATTTTGTGATGATGTCCAGTTCGGTGATACTGGAGTTATCTGTCTCTGTAGATCCTGGAGTTATCTGTCTCTGCAGATCAAAAGAAATTCATACAAATTACCGATAATTTGATTTCAATTGAAATCATTTGTTTTTTATATATCCCTTGAAAATTTTAGAAACTTTTGTTAAAGCTTAAGGAGGATCTCCCTCTTGCAGAGCTCTGTCCTTAGCTGATTTTGGCTTTCCTACTTAGATCCTATTGGTATTTTGTTCTCTATCAGCTTTTACATATATTTCGGTTCATGGATTTCCAAATGTTTTGATTTGATCTGCACTGATGAGACATAAGTTATCGAAATGCGGATATGCAGAACCTAAATTCACAGTAAACACGGTATTTTGATATTTGACTAAACACAGAATATTTGAATGCAATGTTATCTTTCTTCCGAACAATAAAAAGGACAAATGGTCTATCACATTTCTATTTTCCTTTTACGGACTAGTTTTGGTATTCAAGCGTCCGTTCGTCCGTCCGTCTGTCCTTCAGTCCATCCGTTTCATATGTCGCACTCTTACTGGGCAACTCATTGGTAAATTCACCTCAAATTGCATACAGTTTGATAACTTTCTATTTTTCTTGCAAGAGTTGTGGGACTTTATTGGTGTCTTTGAATGAAATTTTTCACATGCCATGCTCTTACATTGAATTCAGCCCTGTAATGTATACAATTGTACAGTTATTGGATATGGTTGTCTAAAGATCTGCCTATACTTTAGTGACAATCGGATTTTCTTGCAAGAGTTATGCGTCTTTATTCGTCAATTATCAGGAAATTTTTCCCATGTTATGCACTAAAATGACAGCCCTACGGTGAGTTCACTTAAGACTTTGCAGAGTAATCAGATATGATGGTCTCGCGAATTGTATATTATGTGGTAAAATTTTGATTTCACTTACAAAAGTTATGGAACTGTGTAGACAGATTAGGTAGAAAAAAAGTTATATGTCTCGGTGTTCCCTCGATGTCAGTCTCATTTAAGAGAAATTTACTTGATTACGGATATAATCTATGCGGTGATTTGGTTCTCTAAGAGGTGAAAGCATAAAATTCTTTGGATTGATGTTAGTAGAGCAGCGAGATGGTCAATTTTCGAATTACCTTAAAGCCCAATGGACCTTTATTATCTTTAACGAACGTGTTATATTGTTTTGTCAGAAAATGGCTGTCGTCGGTATCTGACATGGTCCAAATATACTTTATTATAGGATCAAAAGTCATAACTCTAAGAGCTATACTTTTAGTTTGTTAGGATATAACTTGCTTATCTTTTGACGTTGTTTTCAGAGATTTGGCAAATTAGCGTATCTTAACAGCGTTGAATATTTGATACCCTTTGATTTCATATGTAATTCAACTTTGACCTTGAAGTCAACTAAATGTGTTCAAGTGAAAGCTTTTCCAATACACAGAAAAGCTCTGGAGTAGTCGTATTTAAACAGATTTGAGAATGCATTAAAGTGCGTGTTGTGGTGCTATAGCTTCCAATGGACTTGACCTCAATTAAGGTAAAATAAGGCGATTCTTTAAAATTAATTACATTAAGGCTTCTCTTTGTTTGGCCGGAAATCATCTGGAACACTTGTATGTTGTCCTTGTCTTGAATAGAAGCGTTCTGATCTTTGATTTAAAAGATTATTTCGGGAAATAGTTATACGTATTATTCCTTTGACTGAAAGCAATTCCCAGTCGACCTCTCGAACTACTTCTCTTTCTTCTGTGTGGGTCACGTTTTACAGCTTCATTTAATTGTATTGTGTTGTTATGTGTAGGGGGATTACTATTACTAATCCTATGTTGGGATCTTGGGGGAGATTTAACTATAACTTACTGTTGTACATATTATGATTCCAGTTATGTGGAAATTCTATGTGCAAGCGATTAAAAATTACGTCCAACTATTGCCGACCCAGCTTATGAAACACACAGACTTAATAATTTCCTTGACATTTAAATAAAGCCCCTTTAAACATAAATGCAAAGTTACTTTCTAGATGATATAGATTTTTTTAAACCATCTCTCAAAAACTGTTAATGAAAAATACTCTAATTCTTTTATTTGACGTTATAAACCTCTATACAAATATCCCTCATGAAATTGGTATCAAAGCTAACAAATATTGGATTGAGAAATACAGTTAACTTTTACTCGAACAAATAAACAAGAATTTTATTATGAAAGGACTAAAATTTATATTGGAAAATATCACTTTATGTTCAATGATGAATACTCTAGTCAAATGTCCGGTACTGCAATAGGCACCAAAGTTGCACCAACATATGCAAATTTGGTAATGGGATTTCTGGAAATCAAAATATACTAAAAATCTGAGCAAATATATGGCAATCAATTTTATTTATACATACAACAAAATTGGAAATGATATTTGGATGGCTGCTTTATACTTTGGATGATTAGAAAACTAACAATATTCAATTTACCATGGAATACAGCAATACAAAATTACCGATTTTGGATATACTTGTTATCACGGAAAAGAACAGAACCGAGGCTGGTATTTACTACAAACCGACCGATTCTAAACAATATTTATCGTTCAATTCGTGTCACCCGCAACACACAAGAATAAACATTTCTTTCAATTTAGCGAGACAACTATGCACAATCATATCTAAAGAAGACACCAGAAGCACAGGATTACAAGAACTCAAGAAAAATTTAATTGAAAGGAAATATCCTTCATCAGTGATTGAAAACGGAATACAAAAGTCAATGTCCATACAAGAGTTGAGGAAAACACAGTCGAAAACCGAAACAGACGTTGATGGTTTTGTTTCAACATATCATCCGCGTAACAATGAAGACTTTAATCCCAATCTAACTTATTTAAGACAAGATCAACTACTGAGAACCGCATTTGGAAACTGTAATATCATAAAGAGAAAACAACAACCGAAATCGTTGAAAAATACTAACTAAAGCGCAATTCTAAAAGCAATCTACACGTCCCGAAGTGAAAAACATAGGTAATCAACGATTACAAAGTTCGCTGCATAATGGCACATGGACACAGAAACCCAATTTGACAAGGGTGCTCATTAATACCATCACTGATGCATGTATACAAAGGCTACATGATCTTACCACCATTTACAGTAAACGTGAATCGAATTCGGCCATGAACTTGAATGTAAGTCAATCATGCGGAAAATATAGGTCAAAGTGATCTAATTTTACCTGGATGCTGACCTACTGCCAAAGATGCATGCAAATGCAAGGTTAGATGATCATACTTTGTACAGTTACTTAGATCTGAACTCGGAAGTAAATTGGAATGCAAGGAGATCATGTGGAAAATATAGGTCAAAGTGACCTAATTTTGCCCGGATGCTTACCTACCCCCAAAGATGCATGCACATGCGAGGATAGATGATCCTACCATGTACAGTGACTGAGATGTGAACTCGGACGTAAACTTGAATGTAAGTCACTCAAGCGGAAAATATTGGTCAAAGTGACCTAATTTTGCCTGGATGCTGACCTACCCCCAAAGATGCATGCACATGCGAGGATTGATGATCCTACAATATACAGTGACTGAGATCTGAACTCGGATAAACTTGAATGTAAGTCACTCAAGCGGAAAATATAGGTCAAAGTGACCCAATTTTGCCTGGATGCTGACCTACCGTCAAAGATGCATGCACATGCGAGGATAGATGATCCTTCCATGTACAGTGACTGAGATCTGAACTCTGACGTAAACTTGAATGTAAGTCACTCAAGCGGAAAATATAGGTCAAAGTGACCTAATTTTGCCTGGATGTTGACCTACCATCAAAGATGCATGCACATGCAAGGATAGATGATCCTACCATGTACAGTGACTGAGATCTGCTGAACTCGGACGTAAACTTGAATGTAAGTCCCTCAAGCGGAAAATATAGGTCAAAGTGTCCTAATTTTACCTGGATGCTGACCTACCATCAGAGATGCATGCATATGCACAGTTAGATTATCGTACTATGTATAGTAATTGAGATATGAACTGAAATGTAAATTTGAATGCAAGCTACCCAAGCGGAAAATATAAGTCAGAGAGACGTATTTTCTGCTGTGAGTTAGCCCAAGATGCACCTGCATGCAAAGTTTGGTGAACCTACACTGTATAGTTACTTAGATATATACCCAAATGCGGACACGGACGCGGACGCCAGGGGTATTTCAATAGTCCCCCTGAACTTCGTTGAGGCGAACTAAAATGTAAACGCGCAAACTGTGGTGCTCGTCCTCGTCCGAGTTTGATAGAAAAAACAACATTTAAGTTTAAAAGGGCAAAATTTTCACGGTAAGGTGTAATTGTGATTATGCTTCCAAAAATTTAATTTATGTAATGACCTGTGTGGGATATGGTAACTATATTGTCGATCAAGAATGTCAATAGGTCGAAGAATGACTGTGCACCGACAACAAATTAGAGATCCGACTTCCCGAATGATCCCCTCGAGTGCACACTTCGACTTATATGCAATTAATAGAAATCCGCAATTTACCGTATTTCCAGTTTACAAAACAACGGCAGTAGAATACCGATGGAACAAAGACAAGGCAAAAGTAAGAACACCAAAAGACAGATGACCAAAGACACTACAGAAACACAAAAAGACAATACAACAATAAAAACTAAAGCACTAACAGTGTGAACTCTCAAAAGCAGTGACCTCAGGTGCTGCGGAGGGGTAAACATGTCCTGCTCTGTATACAGCACCCGTTACACAGTCAATGAGGAATAGGTTTTGAATGATCTGTTAGGTTACTGATGGGTTATTGTCATTTTCTAACCCTGAGACAAAACCGTGGTAACTCCTCTAACCCTCAAACAATACCAAGGTAAAATTTTGAAAAGCTTATGTAATCACCTTAGTATTCAAACATGGACAAGGACAAATCGATACCACAAACATCATTGGCGAATTCAAAGCTAAAATTTAAAAATAAAGCAGTGCTCAAGGTCCCCCGCCTTAGAGTTGTATGTTCCTTTTACCTGAAAAACGGTACAAGATGAAAAAAAATGTTTGGGGAGAGTTTTATTGCATTTTTCACGAGGAAGCATTTGCAAAAAACCCCATCAAAATCCGATGAATAATTAAAAAAAAATTTTTTTTGGCACCCCC
>MJUU01016625.1:67631-142736 GCA_002080025.1 Modiolus philippinarum | reverse complement strand
CCCCCCCCCCCCCCCCCCCCAACACCCCAATTATCTTGAAAACGGTAAGAGATACCAGAAATTTGTATGAAAGCATTCATTGAGAGGAATCTAATGGAAAAAATCCCATCGAAATCGGATCAAAAATAAAAATTTCCCACACGGACCAAATTTTGGTGCAATAAATTCTATTTTTAGAAATTGTGACCTTGACCTTTGACCTACTGACCCCAAAATCCATAGGGTTCTTGCCCTTCCCTATTCCTTCCATCTGTATAAGTTTTGTTTCAATCGGGCAAGGGATACTCAAGTTATCATCCGGAAACGACATCCGGAATGACGGAATGACGGAAAGGCGAATTCTATAGTCCCCCGCTTTCTCGAAAGGCGGGGGACAAAAACTTAAGCAATGACAGTGTGAACTGTGTATTTTATCCGAGAGCTACATCAGGTGATCCGGAAGTGTAAGCATGTCCTGATCTGTATACAGCACCCTTCACACTGTCAATTGGTCAATTCGGGGTAAAGTCAGAATCAGTAATGTCAAATCCAGGAAGACGTTTATCTAGCTGAAAAAGTCAGTTTTCATTTATGACACCGGCATTTCATATCTATCTATGATGTCGTGGTGACGGTCATAAAATTTCAGAAAGGACAGAAGTAACAACGGCCTTAGATAGTCCTTACCCAGCAGTTTTTGTGACAGTGCTTTTGATCTTTCAAGAGAGTATGAATTACAAGCTCTACAGTAACGAATTGATTGTGAAATATACACTCCATATGCTGTACAGATAGGTATATTGCTGTTGAAAAAGGGCAAGTTCATAATTGGAAAGTTAAAATCATCAAGTTTGTCAAATAGCCGAGATTTTATATGTCCATGTTCGTCAATGTATAACAAAAGGTCGAGGTACGAAGCAGAATTGGGAGTATCGGTTGTCTCATTAATTTTAAGTTCATTGTGGTAGATCCGATGTAAATATTCTTTAAATCATGTGATATTGAGTGAAACTCTATAATATAAGAGAAATAACATGACTCCTGAAAATCGTCAACCAGTATAATACTCTATAACCATATACTTCGCACATGCGCAAATTGTGTCCGAATAAGGGTAAGAGGGATGCCAAACATCCATATTTTTTATTTTGTTTGTGTAAGTTTGTGAAGGAAATAAACGTTAACAACATTTTTAAAACTTAATCATGTTATTCATCCCTCAAGAAATTCTATGGCCGCCACCATAACATCATTGAAAGATATGACGTGTCAGTATTCCAAATGAAAGTGGACATTTTCAGCCAGATTCACGTCTTCCTGGATTTGACTACCGACTTTGACATTTTCCCGGATTGAATCACTCACAGTGTGACGGGTGCTGTTAACAGAGCAGGACATGCTTACCCTTCCGGAGCACATGATATCACTCTCAGTTTCACTGGAGTTCACACTGTGAGTACCTTTGTTTTGAATGTTGTAATTTCTGTTTCTGTGCTTTGTATCTGTCTAACGTCATTGTTTTTTTTTGTTTTTTTTTTTTTTTTTTTTTTTTTTTTTTTTAGGGGGAGGGTGTGTCTTACGTCATTGTTTTCTGTGTTCTCGTTTTGGTCGTGTCTTTGGACTTCGATTTTCACTCCTTTGTTCCTTCGGTATTCTACTGCCGTTGTTATTCAGACACGTAAATGTGTATTATTTTGCTTTCGATTTGGATTTTGAACTTGCATCTGTTTGAGAACGTCAGACTGTGTATTGTGACGTCATAGACACAGACAGCAATGAAAACGGGAAATCTGCCTTCTCTTAGGTTGCTTCAGAATGGAAAATTCCATTTTCTGTCATATTAGAATCGAAATAATTCATGGCAGGTATATGGTTATTGTCATTTAACCATGAGCTGGGCCTTTATATTCGTAAATTTAACCCCTCGCTAACGCTCTGGGTTAAATTCGAATATAAAGGCCCAGCCCATGGTTAAATTTCAAATAACCATATACCTGCCATGAATTATTTTTTAAGTATATCATCTATATATCTGAATCTGAAATTCAAAGTCTGGGCCAGATGTTTTTTGTTTGTGTTGTATTAACCCTTGTAAAAACTTTGCTTCATACGAATAAAGGAAAAGCTCAGCTGAAATAACTAAATACCGAAGTTACTGTTAATTTATTTCCTGCATATGCGCATTTCGACAACTTATGTCTCTTCAGTGCAGATAAAATCTAAACGTTTGGAAGACCATGAAATCAAATATGTTTAAGAACTGATAGAGAACAAATACCCAAAATGATCTAAATGTAAAGCCAAAATAAGCTAAGGACAGAGCTTTGCTTGAGGGAGATACTCCTTAGTTTTCAACAAAATTTACAAAAATTTTAAATATTGAAAGGTTCGAAATAAAATCGGCTTTCGGGTCAGCACCGAAGTACTGACTACTGGGCTGATGAATACCCTCGGGGACTAACAGTCCACCAGCAGAGGCATCGACCCAGTGGTAACAAATAACTAAATACCGAAGTTACTGTTAATTTATTTCCTGCATATGCGCATTTCGACAACTTATGTCTCTTCAGTGCAGATAAAATCTAAACGTTTGGAAGACCATAAAATCAAATATGTTTAAAAACTGATAGAGAACAAATTCCCAAATGATCTAAATGTAAAGTGGCGCACAATTTGTTCCCTATTGTATGTTGAAAAACGCGGCCTCCACATTCAACAAAAATGTTGTCGATCAAAAATTCAAGCATCTTTATCACGTCATTTTCACTGTATTTCTTGTTTGACCCAGTATGGTTCTAACCAAAATATGTTTTATCTTTTTTCTGTTACCAAATGTGAAGACCTGCGTTCTCCGTTTTTTGCATTTCTTAGAAATGTAATGATAATACTACGGAAGAAGAACGTATTAATAAACAAACTTTATTTATTAATAAATATAACCCAAGTTTAAACTATATAAGACATTAATGTGAATTAATTTAATTTTACGTTATGTTATATTTTTATGCTATAAATTATTTATCTCCATTGTTGCTACGACGTCAGTAACGTTATTGTTTTCCTAGTAATTTAATAGTAACAGATAGCCTTGAAAACATACAAACATATATGCGTCTTAAATCAAAGACCAACTGAGTAATAGTGTTAGGATGTGACATTATCGAGAACATCTTTCCATTGAGGAATTTGACCATTACACTTGAGTGACACGCAACACTATCGTATATGTTCTCAGAATAAGCATGTGAATCTGCTTATACACTAAATTATATTGCTTGAAAAATAAATTATATGCGTCTAAAGTCACAGACCAACTGAGTTAGAGTTTTAGGATGTGACATAATCGAAAACATCTTTCCACTGAGGAATTTGACCATTACAATCAGTTGATCTTTGACTGTATAAGCAGATTTACATGCTTATCGTGAGGAACATATAAGATTTCCAATTTTGTCGCTATTTGTAGAAGTTATATATGAATTTTCTACACGACTTGTATTTTCTTCTTTAAGAAGATCCTGAGAGCTTATTCCTCCTCTTAGCTGAGGTTTGAGAATTATCGATTGACAAGAAAAAAAAGTCAACTTATCTCACCCTTCTTTTGGACGACACACAAAGAATCCTCAGTTTCTGTTTTGATTTGTGTATTCTCAACAGTTTTTTATTTCATTTAATTGAGTAGAGTAGAGTTGACATTTTATATTGAACTTAAGATTTTTTCCTCGACTGCTCTAGCGAGATCCATCAATTTCGGAAATGTACTATCCAATCTAAGGTCTTATACACCCTTCCGAGGGAAGACATTTCGGCAACGGTTTTCCAATCTTCAGATGTAGGAAATGTACTATCCAATCTAAGGTCTTCTACACCCTTCCGAGGGAAGACATTTCGGCAACGGTTTTCAGTCTTTAGATTCGAGTTGCACTAACAAGATGTAAATTCATCGAAATGGGGTCTTATCTGCAACAGTGAAATTAAATGTAAAGTTGCGTGTCACTCAAATTGTAATGGTTAAATTCCTCAGTGGAAAGATGTTCTCGATAATGCCATATTCTAAAACTCTAACTGAGTTGGTCTTTGACGCAAATTGGAACGAAATTAGTTATTTTTGTGAAGGACCTTCCATATATCATACCTATTTAGTTTGATTGAATTTGCTTCTAGAGGAGAAGATAAAAATGTGAATTTCTCAGAGGGTCAATGTTAAACTATGTTCCGTGCTGGCGGCCATGTTGTTTTTTTGAATTGGAATAGAATGAGCAGGACCTTCAAATACATCATTTCAGTACGGTTTAGTTCAATAGTTTCAGAGCAGATGTTGAAACTGATGTTTTTCCCATATGGTCCAATGTTAGAACTAAGATCCGCACTGGAAGTCATGTTTTCAATGGAATCGGAGCGAAATGTGCAACCTTTGTTAAGTATCTTCTATGCATCATTCCTCTAATGTTTGGTTGTAGCGGCCATGTTTTTTTAACGGATCGGAACGAATTGTACATCTTTGTGAAGGACCTTCAAAACATCACTCCTGTAAAGTTTAGTTGAATTTGCGTCACTGGTTCCAGAGGAGCAGATGAAAATGTGAATTTTCCTTAGGGGCAATGTTAAACTATGTTCTGTGCTGGTGGCCATGTTTTTCGGCAAATCGGAATAAAATGAGCAATCTATGTAAAGGAACTTCCATGAATCATTTCAGTACAGTTTTGTTAAGTTTGCTTCAATAATTTCTGAGCAGATGTTAAAAATAATTTTTTCCCATATAGTCCAATGCTAGAACTAAGATCCGCGCTCGAAGCCATGTTTTTATCGTATCTGAGCGTAATGTGCAACCTTTGTGAAGTATCTTCTATACATCATTCCTGTAAAGTTTGGTTGAATTTGCTTGAGTGATTTAAGAGAAGAAGTTGAAAATGTGAATTTCCTATAGGGCCAATGTTAAACTATGTTCTGTGCTGGCAGCCATGTTATTTGTTGAATCGGAATAAAATGAGCATTCTGTGTAAAAGACATTCCATACATCATTTCAGTACAGTTAAGTTAAATTTACTTCAATAGTTTCAGAGCAGATGTTGAAACTGATGTTTTTTCCCATAGGGTCCGATGTTAAAACTAAAATCTGGGCTGGCGTCCATTTTTTATCGAATCGGTTCGAAATATGCAGTCTTTCTGAAGGACCTTCAATACATAATTTCTGTAAAGTTTGGTTTGAATTTGCTCCGGTAGTTTCAGAGGAGAAGATGAAAATGTGAATTTCCCATAGGGCCAATGTTAAACTATGTTCTGTGCTGACAACCATGTTTTTGGCGAATTGGAAAGAAATGTGCAATTTGTATAGGACCTTTCGCACATCATTTCGGTACAGTTTAGTTAAATTTGCCTCGATAGCTTAAGAGCAGATTTTGAAAATGATGTTTTTTTTTCCAAAAAGGTCAAGTTTAAAGCAAAGATCCGCGTTGGCAGCCATGTTTTTTATCGCATCGGAACGACATGTTCAATCTTGGTGAAAGACATTCAAAACATCATTCTTGTAAAGTTAAGTTGAATTTGCGTCGGTGGTTTCAGAGGAGAAGATGACTATGTTTCGTGCTGGAGGCCATATCTTTTGTCGAATCGGAACGAAATGTGCAATACACATCATTTGAGTACAGTTTAGTTAAATTTGCTTCAATAGTTTCAGAATAGATGTTGAAGATGATGTTTTTCCCATAGAGTCCAATGTTTAAACTAAGATCTGCGCTGGCAACGTTTTTTTATCAAATCGGAACGAAACGTGCAATCTTTGTGGAGAACCTTCCATACATCATTCCTGTAAAATTTTGCTGAATTTGCTTTAGTGGTTTCGGAGGAGAAGAGGAAAATGTGAAAAGGTAACGCATGACGACAGACGACGGACGCAAAGTGATAGCAATAGCTCACACTGACCCTTTGGGTCAGGTGGGCTAAAACTATATAAAAGAGTAAAAGGTAGGTGCTAAAGGTAGGTAAAACAATCAATTTTAATGCTTAATTTACCAAGTTTGTAAACGGAGGTCCTGGGTTTTTTTTGAACTTATATGATTAAGTACACTGGTTAATTCAATAAAATTTCATTCAGATTAGTCCCGTGTGTATATTGAAGAGTAGGGTAACGTAAAAATCACTTTTTTGAAGGGACCAAAATTTAACTAGACGACAGGCATTTTCTGACATTTATGATGTTGATAAATATGATTCAAATTAATAAGTTACAAGCAAATTAGGCGAAATCCCATATTCACGAATGCTTTTTAGTGACAGTGACTGCAAGATGACAATTAACAATAATAAATCACCAAATAAAAACAAGTGCAAAAAAGGGGGAGAAGGAACACTACAATATAGATGGAACAAAAATGGACACAATATATCAAACACAATAATGAATTTTGATAGAAATTAGAAAGAACGCCACAAAACTTAAGTATTAAAAATCTGATTCCACAAATGAAGGTATCGTCAAATGCTCCTGCAGAGTAAGCATAGTCTGTTCCTTATGTTGTAATTGTGAATGGACATTTTATCTTATAATGTTTATTTTTGTCCCGCGACGGAGGGACATAGTAATAATCTGTGTCCGTGCGTTCGTGCGTCTGTGCGTCCGTGCGTTTGATTACTTCCACGTTGTTATACAATGGCAAATCTTGTGAGCGCAACTCCTCAGAACCGGCTGGTCAGAATTCATTCAATTTTAATAGGATTGTTAGTCATCATTAGTACTAGATTATATCGCATCGCCATTTTGATTCGTTAAATTTTGTGGGAGTTATGGGACTTTGATTATTTTCACATTGTTATACATGTACAATGGCAAATCTTGTGGACGCAACTCCTAAGAAACGGCTGGGCAGAATTCATTCAAATACTACAGGATTGTTAGTCACTATTAGTACTAGATCATACCATATTGCCATTTTGATTCGTCAATTTTTTTTTAGAGTTATGTTACTTTGATTATTTCCACATTGTTATATAATGGCAAATCTTGTGGATGCAACTCCTCAGAAACTGCAAGTCCGAATTCATTCTAATTTTACAGGATTGTTAATTGCCATATGTACTAGATCAATCGCCATTTTGATTCGTCACATATTGTAGGAGTTACTGGACTTTAAAATTTTAACAATTTTATACAATGACAGATCTTGTGGACGCACCTCCTCAAAAACCACTACTCGAATTCCCTTCAAATTTTCCAGGATTATTAGTCTCTATATGTACTAGATCATAGCAAATTATCCCCCCCCCCCCCCGCGACAGAGGGATATAGTAAATGTCTGTGTCCGTGCGCCCGTGTGTCCGTGCGTCAGTGTGTCATGTTTTTGTGGGCACAACTCCTCTTTCACCACTGGACAGATTTTGCTGAAATATTGTGTGATTGTTTGTCACCAACTGTAGTTGATCATATCCGCCATTTTGATTTGACAAATTTTGCAGGAGTTTTGGGATTTTATCGACTTAGTACATGCTAAACTTTAGGAGCACTTTGTGGGCACAACTCCGCGGAAACCACTGAAAAGATTATGCTGAAATTTGTTTGAACATTTGCCGACATATGTACGTGATCATATTATGCCGCCAATTTGATTCGACAAATTTTACGGGAGCAATGGGACTTTATCGACATACTGCATACTACAACATAGGAAGACTTTGTAGACACATGTCCTCAAAAACCAATGAAAGAATTTTGCTGAAATTTTGCTTGGCTGTATGCCACCTAATGCAGTTGATCATATCCTGTCGCCATTTAGATTCGCAAAATTTTACATTGAGTTATGGGACTTTATTGACTTTACTGCAGCAGCGGGGGACATAGCTACGTGTAGCAATCTTATAATGCAATGATAAAAACTTCATACCTTCGACCGTATCATCTCCGAATTTGAGGTATTGCCTATAATCATCTGTTGTTTTGTCAGGAAACCTTATGTTCATTATTCTTTGCTCGTACTGTTTTCGTCTTTCAAGACACGCTTTAAATTCCCTCTCAAACTGCAGAATTGTTAAGCCAAAAACATCATTTTGAATGATGACAGCCCCATTAAATGTTTGATGAACACCAGGTAAGTACTTCCTCTTCCCTCGGTATGGAAAGCTACGTACACAATAAATATCCCAAGAGGTTAACTTCTTACAGTATTCCATTATAATCTGCAACACAAGTTTCAATAATAATATCTTTGCTTTTTTATTTTTCAAAGTACGATTACTTATTTTTCATGTTTTTGTATCTAATACAAATAATGTCAACAGCTGTCATGTTTCTTTTAAAACATCCAACAAAATCAGAGTTTTATTTTTCATTGAAATATTGTATTAAGAGAAACTGCCGCAACTCTATTATTGTTTTGTTTTCTTTCACTCTAGTGTGATTAAAATTTTGTCTCTATTCTCACAGCTATCAATAAAATTACGTTGTTTGCGCTAATCAGATTACTATCTGCCTCATTATGTAATATGATACTATGAGGGGCATTTGGAGGGGTTGGCGCTTTCCTTGTTTCCTGTATTATCCTGCTTTTGAGTCATGTACACTGATTATAGCTATTGTTTATGACATGAAAGGAGAGCTTTTGGCGTCCTTTTTAGATTTGTACGTTTTTTGAGTTTTGATCATTTTCCCTGAAAACGTCAATTAAATCTACAAACGTTACATGTGTATTTTTTTTTACTTCAAAATGATCATTTTATTAAATCCGACGAAAACGTTTTCACAAAATGCAAATTTTCAGTTAATAAACTTATCTCATCTCCCTCAGCCAATGAAGTAATTGCGACTTCAATTTTCAAGAACACCAAAAATGAAAAAAAAACAGGCATTGCACATTTGGTTTGATATGGCATAAGTACAATAGGATAAATAATATGGAGAAATAGCAACAATGCAATAATACATTATGTAGTTTTATATAGGAAACATTTATACTATATCACTTCAGACATGTTTATGCAGAACCTAAATAAACACTAAATAAACAGTGGTCTTTAAGTCTCGCCATGTGACACCGAGAATTCACGGTAAACTGCAATTTGAAAGCGTTTCCCTCCAAAATATGACGTTGCAGGATTATAACGTTCAAATTTTTTGCCTGAAACGTCATATGCTTTTGTTCAAAATGCAACTCCCGGGTACAGATAATGAGACTTACAGACCCTATTGTATTATTCATTCTAATTAAAAGTAATTGTCAGTCTTGATTGACACTTTTAATAATATCCCCCTTAAAAATAGAATGAAATACTTGTATATGTGTTTCAACAAAAAACCGTAATACTGCACCGTATTAAGCGAATTCGTATACAGCCGGTCTTTTAGGAAGATAGGACCTGCGGCAAACATTTATGTAGTAGCTCTTGATTGGTTTATTTCGCCTGACCGCAGATCCTTTTCGCAAACGGCATTATCACGAAGGGTCGACTATTTTTACTTGGACATTTTTCTGATGGAAGATTAATATTTTACTGAAATAGAAAAGCTTTTTAAAATTAATGAGTATTATTTTTCTCTTGCAAAACCTTGTTATGACCTGATTTTACGTTATTTTTTGGTCCTTTTTATCTCGAAGCCATGAAATGGCTGGAGAGATGTTAAAATGACAAGAAAAAAATCACGTGAGGCTTCAATCCTATTAACAGCTCTAAAAGATGATCTTCGTGCTTCCGATATAATATAGTGCGCAAGTTTCTTTCAAAATCGTATACATTGTGTTCTTAAGTTATATTTCTTCATTTTCTTGAGTTGAATACGGTGTTATTATGTTAAATTGAAAATTACTCGTTTTTTTATATTGCGTCTCGGATCAACGAACCTGTCGCGCAGTAATTTGTCAAAGATAAAAATAACATTTGTTTACCTGTGACAGTGTATTGCATATATTTATAGCAATGAAATCGACATGCGAAATCACACAATCCGATTATTCTCACATATAACGGAATTACTTAATACATGCAGACGTATGCAGCAGTTCTTTGGATTCAAGATTTCAAGATTTTTGGATGACTACAAAGTTTTATGGCAAGCCAAAGCCATATTTATAATTCATTTATAAATATTTATAAATAATTTTAAATATTTATAAATAATTATAAATATTTATAATTCATTTATAAATATTTATAAATCGATTCTTAAATATTTGAAAATAAGAATGGAATTATAAATATTTATAATTCATTCATAAATATTTGAAATTGAATTATAAATATTAATAGTTCATTTATAGATATTTGAAAATGAATTATAAATATTTATGAATCAACCATATTTATTTATATTGGAAAATCAATTTCAAATATTTGTTATTCGTTTTCAAATATTTATAATTGAATTTTAAATATTCATAAATCATTTTTAAATATTTATAATTCATTTTCAAATATTTATCAATCAATTTCAAATATTTACAATTCATTTATAAATATTTATAATTTATTGATTTTTAAATATTTATAAATAGATTATAAATATTAAAAAATGATTTTCAAATATTTACAAATGAATTATACATATTTAAAAATGAATTATAAATATTTATAATTCATTTACAAATATTTGATAATGATTTATAAATATTTATAAATATGGCTTTTTGTCCACTTTGGCTTGCCATAAAATTTTGCCACATGTAGATTTTCGGGACTTCGAGATTCAGCTCCATCGGAGCTTTGTTTTATATCTGTTCTCTATCAGCTATTACATTAGTTCTATAAAATTCAAAATCAATAGGTCAAAGAATCGCATAAACATTTTTGTTATATAATTAATTTGAATACATTGATCTCTGTAATATATGAAGATTAAAGCACAGAAAAACATTGGAACCTGGTTTATGTGGAACAACGGCAGTAGAATACCGAAGGAACAAGGGAAGCGATGACTACAAAAATCGAAGTCCAAAGACATGGCAAAAACGGTAACAGATAAAAACAAAGACAAAACAAGGACGTGAGACAGCTACAATGCACGGAAATAAAAAGATAACATTAAGAACTAAGGCACTCATAGTGTGAACTCCCATGAAAACCGCTCTAACTAAAAAGTCACTGTATAAACTGCATGCCCGACAGTAACGAATCAACTGTGAAATGTACACTCCATAGGCTGGAGAGGTAGGTATATTGCTGCTCAGAAAGGGAAAGTTCACAATTGGGAAGTTAAAATCATCACGTTTGTCATACAGCTTAGATTTCAAACGTCCATTTTCGTCAATGTAAATTAAAAGATCTAAATACGAAGCTGAAGTAGGTGTATCGGTAGTCTCTTTAATTTCAAGCTCATTGGGATAGAGCTGGTGTAAATATTCCTTGAATTTTGGATTATTAAGAGAAAGTACATCGTCTATGTAGCGGAAGCTGAAATTAAAGGACTGGGCAAAATGTTTTTGTTTTTTCTGTGTAAGCCCTTGTAAAAACTTCGCCTTATACGAAAAAAGGAAGAGATCAGCTAAAAGTGGCGCGCAGTTAGTTCCCATGGGAATCCCGATTGTCTGTTGAAAAACACGGCCCCCAAATTCGACAAAAATATTATCTATTAAAAATTCCAACATCTTGATTACGTCATTCTCAGTGTACTTCATGTTTGACTCAGCGTGGTTCTTTACAAAATATGTTTTGTCTTTCCCTACTACTAAATAAGTGTATCTGCATTCTGCGTTTTTAGTGCAGAAACATTGATGTATCAAATCCGAAATTACTGTTTTCAATTTATTGTGTGACAGGGTAGTATAAAGAGTAGAAAAATCAAAGGTTTGTATGCTGTGGCAATGGGTAAGACTGCTAGAGGATAGCTGTTCGAGAAGATCTTTAGAATTTTTTAGAATCCACATCTGATTGACGCCGCTCGTGGAGTAGACTTTATCACAGTAACTTTTCAGGCCATCTCTGACTGCGGTCAATAAAGTAGTAAGGAGCTTAGAAAGTGGCTTAGTGGTGCATCTGGAAGACCCCGCAATAAATCTCTGTTTGTATGGGTTCTTATGAAGTTTAGGGACCCAGTAAATATAGGGGAGCTGATTGTTATCATCACCCGCTTTGATGCCAAACGATGCAAAAACAGAGTTGTGATTTTCAATAATCTCCTCCCTTGATAGTGTAGTGGGAGTATAAGAAGGGTTTCCTGATAAACTGTCAATTCCCATCTCCTTAACCAGACAGTCAAGATAGTGTTTCTTACACACGAACAGTATGTTGATTAAAGCTTTGTCTGCAGGGACAATGACGTAATTTTCATGGAGGTTGTCCATAGTTTTCTTAACGAGGGGATCTTCAAATATACTGGGATTTCTGGATTTCATTGATGTTTTCAAACGCCGAATACGATTCACAATTAACGACTTAATGGACCTGATCCAGTCGGACAGCGTCTCGACATCTTCTTTCTCTTTCTTTGCCCACTTCCTCGCATAGTCCTCAACTGCATCCATCAAAATTTTGAAGTTGTACTTCCAGTTGATATGCTTGGGTTCACGGAATTTGGGACCTTTTGAAAAACCTCTCTTAGTTTGATATTGTCTATAATATTTAGGTCACCGGTTATCACGTGTCCAGCCGGACTGTAATTGAAGAGGGAAGTGGAGCAAGCGCAATCAGGTGGTTTGGCTTTGAAGTCGTCAGTTTTGAAATCACGCAATACCCGTTTGTAATTCAAAATGAAAGTTGCAATGGGTTTAGTGTAGGAATACGAAATAAGTGGAACAGATTGATCTTTGAAGTCAGGTGGAATGTTTGATGTTACTGTTTTGCTATGTAGAATGTTACCGAGATTTATGGCGTCCAAGCCTTTATTGGCGAGTTGAATTTGAGAAATGTCCGGTTATCAGGTTCGTTGGCTGATTCGCGGACAGGTTTGAAAAGTCTATGGTTTGATATATCTAAAACGATTGCTGTTAATTTATATTCCAGGGAATGCCAATCGGTCACTGATGATGCTAAACATGTTTTGTAGAAAGAATGAAGCTTTGAAAGGGGCAAAGAATACAATTTGGTACGAATGTGATGAATACCTAGTGGAATGGTCATAAATGGAAGAAGACCATTTATTGAAATGTCGTGCAGACGCGGGGCAGTGTAATGCCTGTGTCCATGGCTACGCGGTCTGCGTTGGCTTCCATTCAATATATTCAATCATATAATGGAAAACGATTCCTGACAGAACTGTATAATTATGCAACAAAACGGATATTATCGAAGAAGTATGAATCGTTCAAGCTTTCTTTAATATTAAGTTTTTTGAATCAGAGTTATTTAGATTTTGTAGGTCCCATAATGCCAGTGCTGTAGTTTTGTTACTTTCTTTTTTATTTTTGTTTATTCCTTTTGTCTTTTTCATGTTGTCTTAATCTGCGTTTAATTTGAATTGCCTTGTTTTTGAGTTTTAATTATATTTTAGAAATTCCCCCACTCCAGTTTTGAATTTGCATCCACCTGTTGATGTATACCTAATTGACCAAATTTACTAAAATATGTGTTCAAACATTTTATCTATATCCAAATAAAATATGATATAAACGCAGAACTTTTCAAAATTAAAAAAAAAATTTTGTTAATTCGATTTTTGTAAATTCGACTCCTTTGTTCCTTCGGTATTCTACTGCCGTTGTTTGCTCAGGAGAACAAATTTGTAAAAAACTTACCTGCAATTATGATGATGAGATATTCAAGGTATATATTAATACAATTATATCTTCAAATGTTCAACTGGAGTAGTCAGTTCGTGACTATAACTCTCTGTTATCAAAGCAGTTGATACAGCTATTACAAGTCCTTTAAACTGACATATATCACATGATATCATATGATGGTCAAACTCCACGTCAATGTATTGTTAATTTCTGTTTCTATATTTAACATGCATCGACAACCAACTGATAATAAATTCGTGATAAACTATCAAATTTATTTGTTGACTAGAAACCCAAACTTCGCCGCCCGCATTTACAAATTGAGGATCCACGATGGTGAAAATAATGTTTAATAGATTCACACCTGCAGTCGCATCAACTAAAACAACTCCAGTCTTAATGTCAGTCGACTGCATTGGAGTGTAATGAGAAAGGTGAATCCTCTGAAATATTTTTAAGTTTAGTCTAAAACTTTATGCCAAAACTTTAGCCACCGTCGCCTAAGAATCAATGAAGTGTACAAATAAAATTAACAAATAGATATAAAAATGGAGAAAAAGGTTGAAGCGTTGCTCATTTTGTTTAATCTTACCATGTATTTATAGGGATTTTGTCCCATGTGCATTTTCTCTATATTCCTTTATTTATCCATTTATTATTCAGTTTGTCTCTCGTGCAGTGTGGTATCCGTAAAAAAGATTCTCCGTGCTTGAGGTATGCTCTTTTTATATTGTCAGTAATGGTGTACTTGTTAATGTGAGAATTTCTCATATATACTATCAAAATTCAACATTTGGCTTTCTTTTTTCTTGTAAAATTGAGCCTATTTTTCTTGCCATCTGTATATATATTGCGCACATCTCCCGATTTCAATTGCAAAGTGTTCTTGCAATCAACTCGGTGAGAGCCCTGTGATCGTTTATTTGTTGTATTGTCTATTGGTCGGGCATCGGATGAGTGCTTTGCCCGATATGTTATAGTTGTTTTAGACCCTACATGCATGCAAAAATGGATACACGAATGTATCTTTGTTCAAAATTTAGCAAGTGAATTCCGTTTAACCCGGTGCTAGGGGTCGTCTTGAACTAACTATGAGGTAGGAGAGCTTGCTCTTTGTTGATGGTCTCACAGTGACTTCAAGATGAAAAAAGCAATGAAAGCGTTGTTCCATTTGCTTAATCTCACCGTGTATTTATAGGGATTTTGTCCCATGTACATTTACTCCATATCCTTTTATTTGTTCATTGTAGAGTACTGTTTCCCATATCTTATGTTTGTTAAGTTTCCGTTTCCATGACAAAAATATGCTCGGATGTCTAGATATGTCTAGCTAGTGAATTCCGCTAAGGTGGTCTTGATCCTACTTAGTGTTTGCTCATTTGTTAAGGCCTAACTCATTGTGTCTTCCTTGTTTATTTGTTTGTTTATTCTTTCTTTGAAGAGACAAATGTATCATATCCTTTCATGTGTTCATTGAAAATCCTCGAAATGAAAAAAGTGATACTTATAACGTATAACATTTATACTGACAATACAACATATTATATGTGGAAGTGCAAATGTATATAGCGTATAAGTTGAAATGCTTTTTAAGGAATTATTATCAATTTAAAACACCCGTTTTCAACTTCAAGGTAAGTCACCATCAAATGATCCGGATATATTTGAGTTAGTATGTGATCATATAATTCTCCACAACAAAATTCTTTAGATTTCTACTCTAAATCTTTTGTGTGATTTTAATCAATTGATGTAATATACATGAGAGACAATGTTTTCTAGTTAGTTCACTTTATGTCTATCGGAGTCTAGGAAGATGCTTATTTCGCTGAACTTGATTACTCTTTTATTTAGGGGCTCCTCACCGCCGACCTACCGTTGGATGTGGGGTTTCCTCACCGTTCATTGAAGATCTTATGGTGGCTTTGAGTTGTTATTGCTCCCCTTAGGGTCGTTGTCTCTTTGACACATTCTCCGTTTCCCTTCTTTTTCTTATGAGAGAGTTAAATTTTAGTAACTGATGTCTGCACCCCACTGTAGGTATATTGCTGCTCAGAAAGGGAAAGTTCACAATTGGGAAATTAAAATCATCACGTTTGTCATATAGCTTAGATTTCAAACGTCAATCTTCGTCAATATACAATAAAAGATCTAGGTACGAAGCTGAAGTAGGAGTTTCAGTTGTTTCTTTAATTTCAGGCTCATTGGGATAGATCTGATGTAAACACTCCTTAAAACTAGGATGGATTATTAATGACTAAATACCGAAGTTACTGTAAATTTAAATTTTGCATATGCGCATTTCGACAAATTATGTCTCTTCAGTGCAGATAAAATCTAAACGTTTAGAAGACCATGATCTCAAAGATGTTTAAAAACTGATAGAGAACAAATAGCCAAAATAACCTAAATGAAAGCCAAAATCAGCTAAGGACAGAGCTTTGCATGAGGGAGATACTCCTTAGTTTTCAACAAAATTTACGAAAATTTAGATATTGTAAGGTTCCAAATAGAATCGGCTTTCGGGTCAGCACTGAAGTACTGACTACTGGGCTGGTGAATACCCTCGAGGGCTTACAGTCCACCAGCAGTGGCATCCACCCAGTGGTGACAAATGACTAAATACCGAATATTAAGTGACAGTACATCGTCGAAATAATCAGAAAGTCGAAATAATCACGCTTGACGTTAAGTTTTGTTTTCAGACGTCCAGAGTTGTCAATGTAGAACTATAGGTCAAGGTATGATGCTGATGATGGTGTATAAGTTGTCTCTTTAATTTCGAGTTCATTTGGGTATATAAGATGAAGGTTATCCTTAAATTAAGGATTCTTCAATGAAACAACATCAACTATACAACGGAAACCGAAATTAAAGGATGTGGCTACCTTATTGTCATTTTTCTGAACTAGCCCTTGTATGAACCTGGCTTCATACGAATAAAGAAACAAATATGCTAAAAGTGGCGCACAATAAGTCCCCATAGAAATCCCTATTGTCTGCTGTAAAACTTGTCCTCCAAATTCTACAAATATGTTATCAATCAAGAATTCCAGCATTGCGATGACATCCTTCTCTGTATAATTTTTGTGTGAATCAGTGTGATGTTTAACAGAATATGCCCCATCTTTACCTATCACTAAATAAGAATATCTTCTGTCACGCTTTTTAGTACAGAAAGACTGATGTATTAATTTCCGGAGTACTGACTTTAGTTTATCGTGAGGAGAGTAGTATATTGAGTGGAAAAATCAAATGTTTTGACTCTGTTGCAGTGGTTGAGTTCAGTTGAAGATAGATATTATAATAAGTCTCTTGAGTTTTTGAGAATCCACATCTGATTCACTCCACTTTTTGAGTATACTTTATCACTATGTATCTTGAGGCCATCTTTGACTGCAGTAAGTAATGAAGTGAGGAGCTTAGAAAGGGGTTTTGTAGTGCATTTGGCAGATTCAGCAATGTATCTCTGTTTGTAAGGGCATTTGTGTAATTTAGGTACCCAGTAAATACAAGGCAGGTTGTTGTTCTCTTCACTCAAACTGATACCAAATGAAGACAATACTGATTTGTTATTGTTCAGTATGTCCTCCCTTGGTATGGTGGAGTTTGTGTATGGGGTTTCCAAATGAATTGTCAATGCCCATCTCCTTCATTAAGCAGTCAATGTAGTGTCTTTTACAGATAAATGTGATGTTGTTTTGGGCCTTGTCAGCTGGAACAATGACATAATTGTCATGGAGGAAGGACAATGTTTTTGCTACCTCGGGATCATCGAATATGCTTTTTGAATTGGGGCTCATGGTTGTCTTAAGGCGCCTCTTAAGGCGCCTATAAAATGATCTTTTTTTTGTAAAAAAAATAACAGCTTGTTTATAGCAAAGGGAAGGGTTGGGGTAGATGAAGGTAAAGGTAAGATTACTTGTAATAATACAAGCCTGGTAGACTATTAGGGTCGTTGTCTCTTTGACACATTCCCCGTTTCCCTTCTTTTTCTTATTGTGTTGTTTCTTCTGAGTTTTTCCCCTTTATATTTGAATTTGCTGTTATTGATTTTGACCCGTTATTATCAGATGTTCACCGTCGTTTACATTTAATAGAAAAAAGAAGGGAAACGGAGAATGTGTCAAAGAGACAACGACCCAAAGGGGAGTAATAACAACTCAAAGCCACCATAAGATCTTCAATGAACGGTGAGGAAATCCCACACCCAACGGCAGGTCGGAGTCGGCCCCTGAATTAAGAGTAATCAAGTTCAACGAAATAAATATCATCCTAGACTCCTCTAGACATAAAGTAAACTAACTAGAAAAAGTCTTTCAATTGTGTCAACTAACAATCTAAATAACAAAAGTGAGCTAACGGTGGGTGCAGTCAAGCCTAAACGTTGGGTCCCTAATTAGTCAGACGAGTTTGTTGACAGAGTTGAAATGAAAATAAATTCGACATTGGTAATTCGGTGAATAGAATAGACCTACTAGGCGCTAATTCGGCTAATTCGGCGTCATTTGCCAAAGAACTTAACGATATAATTTTAGAATTCAATCAGATTTATACTGAATCTGCTAAAGAAACTTTTGGGTTTCTCATGTATAGGAGGTAAATGTCACTCAAATACTAAAAAGATTTGATCAACCATGGTTCACTGATACATGACAGAAGCATGAGAAGCGTAAAGCCTTTCATGATGCTAAAAAACTTAAAAATTTAAACAAGACTGAAAACAGCAGACTAGACTTAAAAGCTGCCAGTAAGTCTAATAAATTAGAGATGGATAAAAGTTACAATAAATACAAAATTAAAATTGAAAATGTTATGCAAAATGTCCATAAGTCAGATCCCGCTGAACTGTGGAAAATTTTAAATAAACTTATAGGGATAAAAATATAGATATTCTCATTGAAAAGTTGTATGAATATTTCAAGAATATGAATAGCGGTGAAAATAATGACGTCACGGCTGCAGGGTACGATATGATGATCAATGAGTATATTAAGTGTTCCCTTCATTTATTAATGCCTTTTTATGTGTCTTAAATCAATAAATTTAAACTGCAACAATCTGAAAACAAACTCAGTACTGCTGTCGAGGCTGTCATTCGGTTACACCGATAAAAATGATCGTGAGGGATTTTAACGGCGGTTAAGCATTGAGAAGAGATCGTGAGGGATTTTGTGACACCATCGTGTGGGTTGTTTATGGAGAGAAATCTTACAAGGTCATATTTCATTTCAAAATATTTATTTATTAGGGCAGTTATTCCCTTAAATATTTATGTCTGTCAAAATGGTTTAACTTAGTTAATAGAAGTGTATCGAAATAAAAGTTTAAAAGTCTACAGTTTTTGCACATTTACAAAAGGCGTCATCGTCATCAACATTTTCAAGGACTACAAAATGTAAACAAAGGCATATTTTTGCAAGATTGTGAAGATTTTGTTGGTATTTATTTGTATGTTCATACAGTTATCATAACTACAATATGGTGTGAAAAATTGTATCCAAAAATATATTTCCAAAATACAAGCAAAAAAAGATTATCCCTAAAAAGTGAAATTTCAGATCGTGAGGGATTACGTTTCACCTTTTTATGATCGTGAAGGATGATCGTGAGGGAGTACATGCCGCTTGCCAAGATTATAAAACATAACAATAATCACACCACAAATATATATAATGATATAGGTCTTTATATATGACAAACAAAATGTAACAAAAAAGGGCAAGCAAAAAGAACTAAACTAAAAAGAAAATAAAACGAAAAACACGAACGCACGAATTATTTATATGTGACCATGGTAACTTATACGACTTTATCTGCACATTAATTATTGCCGACTGCACTTCATCTATTCACGTAGATTCAACTGTCAATCGCCAAAATACCTCGGTCCTGTTGAACATATATATATATATCCTGTGACACTGCTCTGCGGACCAGGAATTAATTCGAAATGGCCATCCAGGGCCATTAATAGGTATCTATGATCACAATGTCGATGCATTTATCATGACGGAAGGTTACGTGCTTTTCCCCGAGAGTTTCGGACTCCCAGTAGACAATGCTTTGCGTTGTCTCGACTATAAGATCAGAAATTTACCATAATTAAAATTATTGGAAAATGTCAAAGCTCCCTTTGAATAGCTCGTTCCTTAGATGGTTCTTTGGATTTCGATTTGTATACCTAAACCAATGCCTCACCCTGATGACCTGTTGATAGTACCCATAACTAGGGAATTTCAGCAAAATCAGTACTACAGAGACAACAATTTTTAAAACAATTTCAATTTCCATTACGTGGTCCTGGAAGGGGCATGTGCTTGTTAAAAGAAAGGAACAAAAATAATAAAGATTTAGATGGAATAGGAGTTTGTTGTTCCAGCGGTGCAAGAAAACACAGACAGCTTGAATCTAGTGCCAAACGTGCTGCTGTCTAGGGGTCCTTGCACGATAGGAAACATCACGCTAGTCAAAGTTCTACAGTTTTCTCTTAAATTTTTGGGAACATGTAATAATTTAAATCCGTAATAATGTGTTAATTGTCAAATAATGAAACAAATATGTAGCCTAGTTATAACTACAAATAATAACCAAATCCCCTGGTTTAGTTTAGTGACTAACACACAGGGAAAAAACAAAACAATTTTTAAAACAAAAAGAGAAAAATTAAGACACAAATATATGTACGACACGTGAACCCAAACAAAAACTAAAGGTTGAGACCAGGTCGTAGGGTCATGAAATTTAGACTGCTAGCCGTTCTAAGATTATGCATGATCCAAAAATCAAGAACAAATTCTATTTCACAAAAAATTGAAACTTGAACATTAAGAATAAGACAGTTCGTGATACCGTAGCCAGGTGCACCGGCAGAGTAAGCATCTCCTGTTTGTTATAAAACACACGCCTCAAATTCGGTAAACGTAGAAGTAACAAATCAAACTGTCAAATGGGAAGGTCTGTGCACATCTGTAAAATGGATATACCAAAGTGATCAACAAGTTCATGATGTCGACTATAAAATTGAAATTGGAATTTTTGTCTTTATATTTCAAATTATTTTTCACCAGATAAAACAGAGTGACAGAAGAGTATGGAATAAATACACATTGAAAATATTTCCAGTCTAGGCAAAGCACAGAACACAATTGAATAAACAGTAGATTCTGTACATGGTCATTTTTTAAATTATGCCACCTACTGATGTGCATGATTTCTCCTTACATTTTTGCACAATGTCTCCTCATATGCAGAAATGTAGTTGATCGAGAATTACCTACCATACCCTTAAAGTTCGACTAAAAATGGGGATGACACAGGGTTATTTTTGTGCACACGTTTTTGATTATTATTTTCATGGCAATTTCTACAAACTAGTGTCTCCTTCCTATTTTAACATCAAATGTTATTTCATTTTACACTAAACTACTTCAAAGACTCATGCTCGCATTTCTTTCAGTGTTTAAGCCTAATAAAAATAAGATATTTAGATTTAAATGTTAATTTTATGTGTTATTTTCTATCCAAGGAAGGTTTATATAATAGTTTGCCTTAAAAAACAGGATTGAGATGAAGGGATATGGAGTAAATTCATATGAGACAAACCTCTATAAATACGTGTTAATATAAAGCAATGGAACAAAGTTATTATTGTTGTTCTTCATCTTGAAATAACCATAAGGCCTTCAACATCGTTAAGCTTTGCTCATACCTCATAGTAAGTTCAAGACGGCCCCTGGCACCGCTTGAGTGGAATTCATTGCTAATTGTCGAGCAACGCTACAACCATGCTTCATGATCATTCAAGAATGTGGTGTTGTCAACGAACATAAAATTAACTGGCAAAGTGTACAATCGCTGTCATTCGTTGCCCGACAAAAGAATAACAGACAGAAGACAATCACAACACTTAAACAAACACAGGGCACTCATCGACTCGACTCAAAAGTATGAAAACTTGGCATAATAAAATCATGAGATGTGGGCACAACAAACAGGTGGTCAGAATAATAATTTGATATTAAAAAGATAATAAAAATGTCAAAATTAAAGATATGCTAGTGCATCTATATGAGAAATTCTCTCAAGCACAATAACACCATAACAGAAATGTATATAGAGCATTAGAGCATGCATGAATCACGCTCATAAAACAAATTTCAACGTAATGCTGATAAACATTTTTTTCTCAGTTAAAAGTGTGTTATGCGGGTCCCTTTAAGAGATTTTCCAGTATTCTAGGTCAATCGAATTTCATTTGAATTAATTCTAAATCTTTTTGAGACCACAGACGAAAACGACATGAATTCAGGAATCCGACAATTTGATTCAATAGTGAATATACATATTCATGTGCTTTCGGCGGTAACAAGAATAATGCAATAATAAACACTTCTGCACTTTTGAAAATACTTCAAATTAGCATCTTACCATTGTTTAATGTGCTTTTTGGTATCAGCGTAATATTGCTGAATATAGTTAGTGAGAACCGAACTGTCAGTCTTGAAAGAACAATCCAAGGACAATGGCAACATTGGAAAAACAAAGAAACAAAGACATAACTTGAGCAAGGCACAGTAAAGAAAGATAGACATGCACATATACAAAAATGAATAGGGGGAAAAACACATTTCTTTTCTTATCCTTCCGTAAACTATTTACAATCATGGTTAAGCTTAATCCTTCACGATCATAAATTTCGTCACCTAATCCCTCAAGATCATTTTCGGATAAAAATGAACAAAATCATATTTTTTGTATTTATCGTGTACCTAGTACAAAAGGCAAACCCATCATTAGTAAGCTTTATATATAGAATATAGGTTGTAGCAGAAATTTGAACACTGGGCAAAGGCATTTTTCCAAAAAGAGCAAAAAATGTACTACGAATCTTTAGAAAGTCAGTAGGGTTCAACGTCACCTTTTGTAATTCTGAGCATCATGTTGTACCTTTTAAATATTTTTCGGTCCTAAGCGATAGTCTGATAATAATCATTTTGACAGACACATTTTTTTCCCCATAAGTTCTCTCCTTTTTCAAAATATCAAGTTTTTTCAAAATAATTGTCAATTTAATCCCTCACGATGGTGTCACCAAATCCCTCACGATCCGATCTCAAGACTTAACCGCTGTTACAAATCCCTCACGATCATTTTTATCGGCGTAACCGAATGACAGCCTTGACTGTATATAAATTAATGTTTGAGTTAGAGAATTCAGGAAATAATAGTTTCCCGTGGATTACATTTTTAAAATCTATGTTTGATGACATTGGCCTTTTGTAAATATGGAACGGCCAATTTATCATGAGTAGCCCATATATACAAACATTTATCAAACAAATTTTAGGTGAGCAGTTTATTCAAAATTGGTTTAGTAGCATGGAAAACTCCTCTAGGGGTGAATTTTATGCTTCATTTAAATGTAATTTTGTATTGGAAAAATATTTAATAAATTTAAAGATTGATAAGTTAATAGAAATTGCAAAGTTTAGATGTAGTGATATAAAATTCCCGATCGAAATTGGACGCTGGAATAATATACCCCGAGAAGATCGTGTGTGTAGATTGTGTGACAATGGTTTGCTCGGAAATGAATTCTTTTATATTTTTATTTGTCTGCATGAGCAGATTAGACAACTCTGATCAAAATATATCGCTAGATATTATAAGAAAATCCACGAGAAGACAAATTAAACGGTTTACTTAGATATTGCAATGTCCGAGTATTTAACAATCTTGCTAATTTTCTTAGAAAGGTATAAAGGTATTCTTCTAATTATACTTACCTACTCATGAGTACACGTATGTATAACATCCATTCATAAATTATTATCATTTTCCTCAAATGCATTCAAATTTTGATTCAATTTTACCTGTAGATATGACCTCATGAGAGATTAACACGCACATGATTCCGTTTTTTTTTTCTGGTCTTTTTTATTATGCTTGATGAGTATGTAGTAATATAACTATATGATTATTTAAATTTACAATACATGTATAATGTTGTTAATATGATGTATTTGATATAACTAAATATGTTTGTTCAGTTCGCCATCTAATGACTGCCTCTTGTTGCAGTCCATGTACTGTCTGAGTGTAAATAAAATCTCGAAAATCTTGAAATCTTGATAATAGAAGATAAGCAAAAAATTTTGAAATCCAATGTAAGAATTGTTAATATATAAGACGTCAAAATTTTGGCGGGAAACGGATCTCTATAGAGTTTTCCTTAAGTTTCCATTATATACTTATATGCCTTAAAATATATGAAAATATAATTGGAAGTTGATAAAATTTTGTACATTTGTCAATTTTATGCATTTTGAAGTTACCTATGACCAAGAAAATATGACCCATTTGCAAAAAAAAAAAATAACGCTGTTTGAATTGAAAAAAAAACAAAGGATATCGAATGCTTAGAAAACTGAAGCTCATACTCCCTTTAGTACACACTGTATAATTTTTCTTTTACAAAAATATAAGAAGAGTGGGGTGCATTTTATCGAACATTTTATCTACAAGTCAGGCGCTAAGTATTAAAACTTGACCACACGACATATGTACTTCCCTGACAACCACCTTAATCAGCTCTGCTTACGTATGCTTATTAACCTAATAATGTGTCGGACCATCTTGCATCGCACACCATATTTAAAAGAACTGTTTCAAATTGACATTTATGGTTCTAATTAATGTTTTAGATGCTTAAACCGGTAGGTACAAAAGGTTACGCCCAATTTATATCTCTATTATTATATAGATAACGATGAAAGATTGAGATTTCCCAGTGAAAGAAAAGTGATAATTAACTGTGAAATTATTTTCCATAATTTCACTCTAGGAAGTGACGTCACAATAGACGTTGTCAACGTTGTTGTTAAGTAAATGTCACAGCGGATTAATCTTGAAAACGTAGTTCATGAAATGAATCACCAACGGAACCATCAAATATTCGTGAAAATCTATATAATAAAAACTATAACTAATCCTTGATTCTGATTATAGAAAATATTCAACTCATGATCGAAAAACGCTGTAATTCACTCATGCGCTCCGCGCATTCGTGAATTACTGCGTTATTCGATCATTCGTTGAATATTTTGCGATAATCAGAATCTTGGATTAGTTATAGTATAAATAATATTCCATAGAAATGGAGTAGTATTTGACAACACACATAAATTATATTTCTTGTAAGATTGATTGGCACAGGTTTAAAAGCTCCAAGTGGTAACGAACAATCGGTCATAAAACGGTCCTAATTCGGCCCTAACTTTTGATTTTAGTACTATACATTATACTTGATATATGGAATATTTTATTGCAATCACAAGTGATT
This sequence comes from Modiolus philippinarum, assembly GCA_002080025.1. NCBI lineage: Eukaryota > Metazoa > Mollusca > Bivalvia > Mytilida > Modiolidae > Modiolus > Modiolus philippinarum. Next base: position 117,773 of record MJUU01016625.1, on the reverse strand, counting down.
ATGGTAACAATAATGACAAACAGAAGAACGAATGTAGCTTACCATAACAGGGATCATAGGCAGTCAATGAAACAAACCAAGTATATTGAATAGATAGAACAATAGCAAAAACAAATAAAACAAGGCATTTGTGAGATAGAACAATAGCAAAAACAAATGAAAGTAGTATAGAGGGACAGGCAAATTATCATTTGCGGCGGAGCGTTACCATAGGAACACGAAGTGTTCCGATAGAAAACAAAGTGTTCCGACAGAACACGAAGTGTTTTCGATCTTTCCGTAATACCCTATTGTTCGGTGGAGCCGGCGGAGCGCTGCCATGGGAACACAAAGTGTTCCGAAGTCTTGCTGATACCTGCACTAGTTCTATAAGTCACCATTGATCGAGTTTCTTCTATCAGGTCCGCGTTCTTAAAGGGAAGATAGCTCTTGTATTGAAAAAACCCACTCTGCATTTACAGGGGCTTGTGACCCTTAATGTGAACATATATACATATGTTTAACATTAGCTGCATTAAGTTTTTTGTTTTTTTTTCTCGGGGGAAGAGGGTCAACGTCCGGTTGACATCTACACATTACATTATGGGAAAATTTGACTTAAGCCTTATTTAAAGCCCTAAACAACCAAAGTGATTGGAAATGATGTGATGAATCAATATAAGAGTGAATAAGGATGTTGTGGAGAGGTATTGGAGTGCGCATGCGCAACCGGAAGTGGTAAATATTTCCTCATACCGCCATATTGGTCGGAAATGGGATGATAAATCGCGGTAGCATCCCGGAAGGATGCTGTATAACCGTATAACATTATGCACGTGCCACTAGAAGTTGAAAATTGATATATTTTAATTAATTCTAATTCTAGGGTGTCTTCTTTCAAGTCTCCGTTCATATAGGGGAGATAAATTACCTAACCAAGCCCTATCCCTAACCCTAATTCATTAACCCTAACTCAAGTCCTAACGTTAACCTTAACCCTATCCCTAACATATTATTGAAGTACGTTCTGTACCTCTATTAACATTTCCCATTTTATCCTTATAGTTCCTTATTATTAGAGTTATTTCCGTTTTCGAAATCCCTAACCTAAGTTACTATTGGAGATATCCCTTGATTCCTTATTATTAGAGTTATTACCCTTTTCGAAACCCCTACGGATAACTTGTGCTTATGAGTTGATAACAATTATGAACATTCAACTCATGAGTATTATTTTGACAGTGCTCGCGTGCTCATTTCAGTATTCGGTGGTGGTGATGGTTGTGGTGAGATGATAGACTATTGTGGTGGTGGTGGTGATGGTGAGATAAGATAAGAAAAACACGATTGGGATAACCCTTGATTCCTTATCATTAGAGTTATTACCCTTTTCGAAACCCCTACGGGATAACTTGTGGTTTACTAATGCTGCTTATGAGTTGATTACAATTATTAACATTCAACTTACGAGTATTATTTTGACAGTGCTCGTGTGCTCATTTCAGTATTCGGTGGTGGTGGTGGTGGTGGTGGTTTTGGTGGGATGATAGACTATTGTGGTGGTGGTGGTGGGATGATAGACTATTTTGGTGGTATTGGTGGGATGATAGACTATTGTGGTGTTGGTGGTGGTATTGGTGGTGGTGGTGATGGTGAGATAAAATAAGAAAAAACACAATTGGGACTTTGACACACAGAGCATTTTCACTTTTTTATTTCATTAAAGTGTGAAAATTTCCCAGGCTTGTGAATGGCTATAACTATATAGTTATAGGCTGCATTACCTCTTTCCCCCATCCCATATGTCATTGATTCATCTTTTACATGGAGTCTTTGCTGTCTTCAGTCGATGGTGGGACAAAATCTTTCAATACTCCATCAAACAGACACTGTCTTTTTTCACAGCATACTTTCAGGCCTCTCTAGTATCGTAGTCCTCTTCTTCCTTCCAACTTTGGCCCGTGTTCCGGATTTTTCTATGCACTCGGTCTTTCCGCATATCCTCCATCCAGAATACACTATTAAGATAAGCATCTTTCATCGTTTCCCTGTATTCCGCGAACATTTTTAATATCCAAGTTTTCGTGCCTTATCCTCCTCATGTCCGGCGTCTGTATACTTTTCCACCTTTTCTTCGTTTAAAGCTGATTTGCATTAGTGACTTTATTTACTATAATACTCCATGGTGATTCCCAGTCTGAGTCTTCTTCATCAGATCTTTCATCGGTGGTATACCCAGATTCTTCACTAACATGACTATCTTCTGACATGTTAGAGTCGTGTGAGCTTACTCGTGAGTCTGAAGTATTTAAAGCTTCGATAATTAAAGTTTCCTCATTCGTTCAACGAATCTCAAGGGGTGAAGACCTCTTGAATGTGTCACTTTGATAGCTGTAATTATCATTTTAATAGACAGTTCAATCTTTTGCGTCACAAGCAATCGCGTCATAATACAGAGCAATGATGGACAAACAACAGGATATGGAAATGGACTCTAACATGTCAGAAGATAGTCTTGTTAGTGAAGAATCTGGGTATACCACCGATGAAAGATCTGATGAAGAAGACTCAGACTGGGAATCACAATGGAGTATTATTGTAAACAAAGTCACTAATGCAAATCAACCCGAATACGAAGAAAAGGTGGAAAAGTATACAGACGTCGGACATGAGGAGGAAAAGGCACGAAAACTTGGATATTAAAAATGTTCGCGGAATACAGGCAAACGATGAAAGATGCTTCTTATCTTAATAGTGTATTCTGGATGGAGGATATGCGGAAAGACCGAGTGCATAGAAAAATCCGGAACACGGTCCAAAGTTGGAAGGAAGAAGAGGACTACGATACTAGAGAGGCCTGAAAGTATGCTGTAGAATCAAGACAGTATCTGTTTGATGGAGTAATGAAAGATTTTGACCCACCATCGACTGAAGACAGCAACGACTACATGTAAAAGATGAATCAATGACATATGGGATGGGAGGAAAGGGGTAATGCAGCCTATAACTATATAGTTATAGCCAGTCACAAGCCTGGGAAAATGCAGAGTGACCATTTTCTCACTTTAATGAAATGAAAAAGTGAAAATGCTCCTTGTGGCAAAGTCCCAATCGTGTTTTTTTCTTATTTTATCTCACCATCATCACCACCACCACAATAGTCTATCATCCCACCACCACCACAACCACCGAATACTGAAATGAGCACACGAGCACTGTCAAAATAATACTCGTGAGTTGAATGTTCATAATTGTAATCAACTCATAAGCAGCATTAGTAAACCACAAGTTATCCCGTAGGGATTTCGAAAAGGGTAATAACTCTAATAATAAGGAATCAAGGGTTATACCAATCGTGTTTTTTTCTTATCTTATCTCACCATCACCACCACCACCACAATAGTCTATCATCCCACCACCACCACCGAATACTGAAATGAGCACGCGAGCACTGTTAAAATAATACTCGTGAGTTGAATGTTCATAATTGTAATCAACTCGTAAGCAGCATTAGTAAACCACAAGTTATCCGTAGGGGTTTCGAAAAGGGTAATAACTCTAATAATAAGGAATCAAGGGTTATATCCAATAGTTACTTAGGTTAGGGTTTCGAAAAGGGAAATAACTCTAATAATAAGGATATATAAGGATAAAATGGGAAATGTTAATAGAGGTACAGAACGTACTATAATAATATGTTAGGGATAGGGTTAAGGTTAACGTTAGGACCAGAGTTAGAGTTAATGAATAAGGGTTAGGGTTAGGGCTTGGTTAGGTAATTTATCTCCCCTATATGAACGGAGACTTGAAAGAAGACACCCTAGAATTAGAATTAATTAAAATATATCAATTTTCAACTTCCATTGGCACGTGCATAATGTTATACGGTTATACAGCATCCTTACGGGATGCTACGGCGATTTATCACCCCATTTCCGACCAATATGGCGGTATTAGGAAATAAACGACACTTCCGGCTGCGCATGCGCACTCCCATACCTCTCCACAACATCCTTTTTCACTCTTATATTGATTCTTCATATCATTTCCAATCACTTTGGTTGTTTAGGGCTTCAAATAAGGCTTAAGTCAAATTTTCCAATAATGTAATGTGTAGAAGACGTCACAAACCGGACATTGACCCTCTTCCCCCGAGAAAAAAAAACCAAAAAAATTAATAGAGCTAATGTTAAACAAATGTATATATTATTCACATTAAGGGTCACAAGCCCCTATAAATGCAGAGTGGGTTTTTTCAATACAAGATTTATCTCCCTTTTAAGAACGCGGACCTGATAGAAGTCACTCGATCAATGGTGACTTATAGAACTAACGCAGGTATCGGCAACGCTTCGGAACACTTCGTGTTCCCATGGCAACGCTCCGCCGGCTCCATCGAACAATAGGGTATTATGGAGAGATCGAAAACACTTCGTGTTCCTTTGGTTACGCTCCGCCGCAAATGATAATTTGCCTGTCCCTCTATACTACTAATAAAACAAGGCATTTGTGAGCCCCTGTTCAATAGAAATACACATAGTATCAACTGCAAGCATCTACTAGATTGAGTTTGTCTACAATCAGAATATAGTATCAATATGTCTGAAAATGCATCCCACGATATGAAATGAATACACAAAGCTTGTGTCAAAATTTTTATTTTTATAATTATATGTAAAGCTTGACGAAAATTTATTTTATACTGCAAATATGTCAAAAATTGACTGAAGTAGTATCCTAAAACGTCTGAAAATGCTTCTCACAATATAACATGACCATACACAGCTTTTAAGCAAAATTTCAAGTTTGTATCAATACCCATTGCAGAGAAAAGTTGTGACGGACGGAATTACGGACACGGGTAAAACAGTATACCCCTTCTTCCATCGGGACGGGGGTATAAAACTAGAAAAAAGGGTGATATCCTGATCACAAAAGATACCCCCGCATATAAGAAATTCTATAAATTGCAGGAGCCTGGATAAACCTTTTTTTACTAAACTACCGCATTATCATTAGTTTAGAGAAAAAAAATCAAACTTTAACTATACTTGAGGGCTAGAAAATAACTACATGCTGTCCAACAAGGGGGTATAATCATACGGGGGGAAAAGTCAGTACAACCACTTAAAATCGTGTCATTTGTGGAGATGATAGTTTCTGAACGCCAGTATAATTACTGAAAGGTTAAGTGTCAAATTTTTTAAAACATACGACAAGAGACGTTGTAAAATGGCAACATACAACCATTTTTTTTTTTTTTTTTTTTTTTTTTTTTTTATTTGTATTATTTGAATTTCACCCGTACATCAAACTCAAAACCTGACAAAAGTTTCATGTTAATAATTTACCTTGAAATATTTCTTTATACCAGAAACTATTTCAAACTTATAAATACCATTCTGATACATCGGCAAATTAATACCGAAGCAAAGGGGAAATTCCAAAATGAAAGATCCAAAAGCACGCCAATTAATATCCAACACGAAATTAGACAGCAACAAATACACAAAAAATGACAAGAACGCCACAAAAATTAACAACTAGCAGTGCAAATCCTACAAAAACTGAGGTATCATCAGATGCTCCGGAAGGTGATCTGCATGATCTCCAAGCATGACACCCGTCACATAGACAGCTAGCATATGATTTTAAAAGATTCGCTTGATGGCTGATTGATTTATGTCATTCTCTAACCATTAGACAAAACCAATCATGATCCATGGTGTATGTTACCTCTCTAAACCTCAAACAGCACCATGTTAGATGTTTGAAAAGCTTTTAATAATCCTATTAAGTATTTGGTCAATAACCAGGACAATTTGATAGCACATATATCAAATAGATATTAACACATGACTTTTTCCATATCAACACGATTATCATTCCGAGACCCCCATATCACTATAAGCCAAGTGCGAATCGAGTAAAACAATTATTACTAATAAGGCATCAATTATTTCTGTAAATTCGTAAAATTACAGACGAAAACTTCAATTATTTCATATTTTACGTATTTCTGTTTATTAAAATAACACAAACGACACCGATTATACGTGTGTACTAAACATCTCAGGTATTAAAATCCCAATCGAATCCACCTCGATACGTTTTTCAACTTGCTATATCAACAGCGAAAAATCGTACAGAAATAAATGAAGTAACGCACAAGGTAAGTTGTAATTTTATTAGGGCCTAGTTTTAGATGTATGTATTTTCAATAAAGCCAAAATACAGCAATTACAGTGCTACATTTACTCGCAATCAATCTTTATCCATAACGCATCTTATTTATATAAAACAATTATTTGTGTAAAGAAAGTGGATGTTTTACTTGTTATCAATTATTTAAGTAAAACACACAATTATTAATGTTAAATATAAGCATCTGAAGATCTTTACAAAACAGACCTACACCAATTATAATCTATTTTACACGTTTTCCCATTTTTATAGTCAATGTCGTAATATCTAAATTTTGTAGATATTTCCAACAGTATAATTTTTTTTAGAACATATTAGTTTGTCTTTATTGGGGAAACACAGCTTCTGTCAATAAATAATGATAATAAATGATAGAAAAAAAAATCGTAATTCATTATAGTACAAAGCTGAAAATATAAGAAAACAGGTAGTGAGCGCGTACATTGTATACATGAGGGAAAAGGTACTATTAAATATATTGCGTACTTATCCCTAACGGAACATCTTGTATTTTATTATTATCATTTATCTTACACTCTAATTTACAAGCGATCCTACTGGCGTATCCCCGGGGGGGGGGGGGGGGGGGGGGNGGGGGGGAGTCCGGGGATTGGAACATCCTTTTTCTCGATTTTTTAAATTTCGTGCCGAATTTAAGCAAAACTGTCCGAAAAGCTAGGTGACACAAAGTGCAAAGTACATTGGAACCCATTTATCTGGAACCACATTGGACCCTTTTTTCGGGTGTTGAATCCGCCGATGTAATCTGGTTGTAGACGGGGTATAAGGCATTATATATTCTTCGTGCTCCGTTTAATACCTACTTTAAAAAGTCAAAGGGGCTTGTATTTTTTAAGAAAAAAAATAAAAGTTTTTTTTTTTTTTAAGTTTAATGATGTTTTCGACTTCCCATAATTTTTCAATTTAGATAATAGCACTAAACTAGGTTCAATGCATCGATGGATTTACATGGGGATTATTTATACTCTAGAATAAACAAAATCAATCTTGAAATAAAACAGCCAAAAGAAACTCTAGGCTTGCGCTCCATCCGTTCGTAAGTTCGGCTATCCGTTAATCCTAATTTTCCAAAAATGTTTGCAGATATTCATATGCTATTTGATATATTGTTTTCACCATGAATCACAGATTAGGTTAAACTTTTGTTCCGGTCAATGTTTATGACGGAGTTAGAAGCCTTGGACTTATAAAATGTTGGTAAAATACAAATTTTCCGAACATTCTTCTTAATCGTTGCAGAGTTTCAACTGATATTTGGTGTGTGAGTCTACAAGATACATGTATTAATAGTTATAAGTCAAGAGCGAATTTTGTTCTGGTCTATCAATTTGAAGGGACTAAAAATAGAATATTTCAAAAGACGACTTTACAGGGTTCCGTCTCATACGAGCATTTGATAAAGCTCTGATAGACATAAATCCCTTGAAAAAAAGGGGGTTGAAGTTTCTGTCCGAACTTTGATTTAAGATTCATTTTTTGATCGAAACTGAGATGAACATTTCTTTTCCCTGTTAGTGACCTTTCGATGCAGGTAGTTGCTGTTGTGTTGCTGCTGGCCACTACCAAGATTAAAGGGGGAGGGGTTTGCGTGGCATAAACCGCTTGATCTCACTATTTCTTTTGAAATGCCTTTGCCAAGTCAGCACCGTTTCGATGTACATTTTTGTTAGTTGTTTTTGCACCTGCGTAGTCTGTTTGCCTCTTGGACTGGCTCTTAATAGCTCTGTTCTTGGCTCTTAACGGCTCTGCTTGTAAACATTGTTATTACCCCCATTCCCTAGGGTGTTTCATAGAAGACCTTTGAATGAAAATATTACATTAGACAGACGATGATCACCATGTGAAGGCAAGGGCTCGCCCTGTCTATGGCCATAGGAGTTATAAGGGTGCAAAATCAAACCATAATTTTTTTTTTTGTTGATTTGATAGTTACAAAATCTTTTTTTTATTCTTAAAAGATATCACACATGCTGCTCAAGTGGCATTTTACTCACATGTGAACTTTATTTTTGTTTGATACATAAGTAGTGTCACCCTAGATCACTTTTTTCCCATAGGGTCAATGATAGTTTTTTCTTTAGTTTGGCGACTGATTATGAATAAATATATTGGCAAATATCCAAGTCAATGTTGTGAAGTCTTTTCTTTGACATTTACCGTAACACTGTCGTAAACGTAGTGAAACGGTGTTACAGTTTTGGGACGCTTGGGATGGGGCAAACCCAGTTTATTTTTCTTTTGTCACTTCAATCCAAACCTTTTTCTATTGTTTTATCCTATTTTTAATCCTTCTCTTGTTTTGCTTGAATAATTATTGCGTCTTGGAGACTTGTGCATTGCATTTGTACTTTATCTCAATTTTATTATTCCGATTCGTTTTCTTAGTTTCTTTTTTGATACCCTTTTACCCCTTGTCTTTCGATTTCCCAACCAGTTCTCAGTTATCTCCCTTTGTTTTGCATACTCTGAAGTTCATCTATTAGCTTTTTTTGTTCTAAAGTTACCAAAAGTTTAGCATCTGTTTTCTGCTCTCCGAATTTATTGTTTAACCCTGTTGCGTAAATTATGGATGTTTTGTTATTACTTATATGATTTCTTTTCAAGTAGGCAATAAATAACCAATATATATATATACATATTTTATTTTCTCCGTCGTGAGGTAGTCATTAGCTTGGGAATGGGGACTGGGAGGTTCCTTAAAAAAGAAAAAAAAAATAATAAATATGAAAAAAAATAAATCAATAAAAGGAATAAATAACTAAATAAAAATGTGTCATTCTTGTAATGTCTTTTCTTTCCTCCTCCTCTCGCTTTAAGGTAGATAGACAGTAATATTCATATCAATGAGATTTTGATGTTAGTCGGCACAATTGAAGAACCAATCCTACTAACCCAAAATATGTAATAAAAAGTAATATTATACTTTACCATTATATTTGTCCTATTTAGCTTTGTTAACACTCCCGGTCCATATAACAGTGTATGGACCGGCAGCCCAGTCCATATAATATATCGTGAAGTCACAATTATTTTTTTTCTTCTTTGTAATGAACTATTTTAGGTTACAGTGTGAAGGTGATCAATTTTAATTAACAGAAATAAATTGTACAGTTCTTTCGGTTTCATTTTTCACAACTGACTCAGTCCTGTTGCCAACTGAATTTTACTGTTGTTACGATTGTTTTTTTTTATTTATCACATTGGCTATAGGGGGAAGGTTTAGATCCAATAATACTAGTTTAACCCCGCCGCAGCAGGTTTGCGCCTCTCCTAAGTCAGGAAATTTATTAAGCCTTTGTGTGTCCTTGTCTGTTTTCTAGTTAGTTCACTTTATGTCTATGGGAGTCTAGGATGATGTTTATTTCGCTGAACTTGATTACTCTTTATTTAGGGGCCAACTCCGACCTGCCGTTGGGTGTGGGGTTTCCTCACCGTTCACCATTCTTATGGTGGCTTTGTGTTGTTATTACTCCCCTTTGGGTCGCTGTCTCTTTGACACATTCCCCGTTTGCCTTCTTTTCCCTATTTTAAACCTTATTTGTTGAATTTTGATCGAATTATCACAAGTAATGTATTTTATACAATTTAAGATAATATTATATCCTTGAAATTTTTTTGAGTGAAATAATAGAAGGAAAAAAGAATGAAACTGGTATACATTTCTGGAGTTGAAGTATAATATATCAAATAGTTCATGTCAGTTGGGGCCAAATGGCAGTTTATGGACCTTGTGGTCACCCCAAAAATATTATATGGACCTCAGCTTCGCTTCGGTCCATATACTATTTTTTGGTGACCACTCAGTCCATAAACTGCCATAAGTTCCTCATTGCCATGAACAATTTGATAATGGGTCACTATGCTTGCTTTTTGTACAATTGAGGTCAAAGTTTGCTCAATTTAGCCATTTTTTCACCTAAATCAACATAGAATGCACGGGGAAAATATGGAAAGGCAATTTTAAGTTTAATAGAAATAAACTTTTAATCCATTAGAATTTGATGTATTTTTGTGTACAGATAGTTTATGACTTAATTCATTGGTTACAATAAAACATGTATATGTCACCATGCTTTTAACGGAGATATTTTACAAAGTTTACAGATTAAAAATTAAGGGAAAAGGGAGTTTATTCGCGGCAAAGTAAACGAAATATGACGTTTCACATCTGTCAGTCAATTATGACATCAAAAAGGAGAAACCCTCAAATTACTGTTCCGGTTCAAAAATCAAATCTACCCCGTATCCGATTCTTAATTTTTCTAATCCGCGATTGAATTGCGCAGCGCAACAGTGTCTATCTACCTTAAGACCCAATCCTCCTCACCTCCACATTCCCGAGATGAGTACAGCAATTGAGCACCGAAGTGAGCACGTGAACATGCCCTTAAATAGCTCATTAGTCGCTTTTACCAACACTCAGCAGCAGCAGTATCAATTCCCGAGATGCATACAAGCAGCGAAATGAACAAGGAACAGTGGAATGAGCAAGTGAGCAGCGACATTCCCGTTCTGACCGTATGTAAAGTCTTGTTCGTTTAAATATCGTCATTCGTACTTCGAATCACTAAAGAAGAAGACGTCGACAATGTTTCACTGCGACATTTGTGAATGCAGGACCAATTGTCACGTCAATCTCGTTCGCCACAAGAATAATAAACTCAATATATGGAAGACACTTCACCAACTGAATCGAAGACAGAGTCCAACATATCAGACGAAAGCAATACTTCTAACGATTCCGTATACAGCAACGAAGAAAGTAACTACTTTAATACGTCAGAAAAGTTCACATACGAAAGCGCTGACGATGAAGATGACCAAGAATCTCCATGGAACCTAATCGTGAATCAAACATTTGACAAACTCGAGCCAGAAAACACCCACAAAGTAAAAGAATTGATGGAAGACGGACACGACTCGAGAAAAGGCTCATTTAGCCGCATATAGAGGTGAACAAACCTTATAGAGACCATCTTAGCAAACAATACTAGTACCTGGAAACAGCGTTCTGGATGCAGGAATTCAACAAAAACAAATCATAAAAAAGATCAGAGTACATTGGCAAACGAATACCGAAGCAAGAACGAGGAAAGGGAGAATTCTAAAATCATAATTCCAAAATCACGGCAGTTCATATCAAACACGAATTGAGAGAGTACGAAAAAGACAAAACAAATAAACAAAAATGAACAAGAATGCCACATAACTAAAGCACTAGCAGTGTGAACCCCTACAAAAACTTAGGTATCATCAAGTGCTCCAGAAGGGTAAGCATGATCTGTTCAACGCGTAGCACCGATCACACTGCCAGTGGAAAGTCCGGTATTGTCACAGTCGGTGTTAGTCAGTCCGGTAATAAACTCTGGATCTACCAAAAGATATCTTTTCTAATTTGTGAAATAGAAACAATGTAAAGGTCTGTCAAATTGTGATGACGACCGTAAAACTTCAGTTGCGACAATTGCAACAGTGAGTGAACACACTCTTCCTGTACAAGTTTATTAGACAGTAATTTTACTCTGTTGACAAAATCGCTGTACAAACTACAGGCACGGAAATAGCGAATGAGTTGTGAAATGTACACACCATATGCCGGAGATGTGGGAATATCATGCTCAAAAACGGAAAGTTCACTATTGGAAAGTTGCAGTCATCACGCTTGTCGTAAAGCTTTTTTCAGACGTCCAGAGCTGTCAATGTAGAGGTATAGGTCCAGGCATGATGCTGATGATGGTGTTTCAGTGATCTCTTTAATTTCCAGTTCATTTGGGTATATAAGATGGAGATACAGCAAAACGTTTAAGAGAAGAAGAAGACTACGACACCAGGGAATCTTGGCAAAATGCAGTTAAGAAAAGGAAATGTCTGCTCTTGGACAGCTTCGAACCACCACCAGTCGAGGACAGCAACGATTCCATGTAAATAACAAAATACAAAAGTTACTGTAAATTTTGTTTCTGCATATGCGCATTTCGACAACTTATGTCTCTTCGGTGCAGATAAAATCAAAACAGTGTTTTTTTTCTTTACAGAAATACCGTTCGTTTCCCGTCTAATGAATCAATCCTGGGGAACTTCAAGCTCCTTCAACGATGGGTAAAAGTTTCAAGGTTCTATCTCTTTCAGGCGTTTCACCACTCTCACACCGTTTCACTACGTTTACGGTGCTCTACGTTTGGAACAGGGGTTACGGTAAGTGTCAAAGGAGAGGATTCACAACATTGATTTGGATACTTACAACATAAGGAGATGAATCATCAATAAATTCACCTTCGGGTGTACAACAAACTAATGAAAAATTAAGCATTGAACCTATGGGGAAAAGTGTTTTAGGGTGACACTACTTATGTATAAAATAAAAATGAAGTTCACATGTGAGTAAAATGTCTCTTGAGCAGCATGAACGATATCTTTTATCATAGTTTAACGTTGTGCCTTTGTCTGCCCTAAAACTATTGGAGCCAGTACGGGATTTTTGTAGTCGTGTTCACCACGGAAACAGTCTATTATTATACGAAAAAATCAATACATCATTACCTTGAGAGGTAATCACTAATTAATGAAAACTGATGAGCTAAGGGTGATTTATATCTAATCAGTTTGTAGCGCTTCAGGTTAATTATTTTTCGTCAATCAAAATTTAGTTTTAGTCATGTAGGACAATAATAAGTACACTTCAATTTCATAAACAGTTTGTTTTATATTGTGGTACATATTTATTAATCCAGTTACCCTTCTAACTGGTATTTTAGGAGATCGTTTCCGCCTTCAATTACACGAGAGTTCCTATCTCGAATGTCAAGTATTTACTTAATATAAATATACTAAAATACTTATGTTGCATAATAAACATGCTGTACACGTGTCTCAAGTAGTAACATCTCATAAGCAGCATTAAAATTAAATAATATGGAAAGGAATAATCAAAATAGCCAAAAATAAGTAAAACCAAAAATAACAAAAAAAAAGTATTGTGTGCTAGTGCTTTTGTCGCCCAACGGATGACATGAACAAAGCTCCTTGTTAAAGGCGTCTTGGTGACTTCAAGATGAAGAACAACAATAAAAGCGTTGCTGCATTGATTGGTTCTACAATGTATTTTTAGAAAATGTCTCATGTGCATTTACTTCATATTCTTTAAATGTCTATGAAAGGTTTTCAATTTACGAAGATTACTAATTTTCTACCAGACAGACAGAAACAAATTGTTCAAATTTGTTTTGGATCAAAGTCATTAATCCGTCAATAGTTCTACTGTCATTAGTCCGACATCCAGTAATTCGATTGATATTAGTCCGACAGTCACAGGTCCGACAGCAAACCTAACTAAAAATACTACAAACACAACAATAGCACAAAAACCAACCAGTGATCCAGTGTACTCTCAACCCGGAACTCCTCTCTTCTAAAATCTTCCTGGTTACCAGTCAAAATAAAACAAAGTCACCAAAATAGCCACAGACACGCAGCAAAAACAACAATAACATGAACAAAACTAAGAGATCGCCAGTAAAAACAACTTACATAAAAGCAACAAAATGACATTCTTTAGAAAATTATGTCATTGTCCCTGCAGACAAAGCTTCTAACAACATACTGTTTGTGTGTAAGAAACACTATCTCGACTGCCTTGTGAAGGAGATGGGCATCGACAGTACATCTGGAAACCCAACTTATACCCCTACCACAATATCGAGGGATGAGATTGTAAAAAATCACACTTCAGTTTTAGCATTATTTTGCATTAAAGCTAATGATGAAAACAGTCAACTCCCTTACATCTACTGGGCACCTAAACTTCACAAGAATCCATACAAACAGAGATTCATTGCCGGGTCTTCCAGATGTTCCACTAAACCTCTTTCACAGCTCCTCACTACTTTGTTGACCGCAGTCAGAGATGGCCTGAAAAATTACTGTAATAAAGCTTACTCCACAAGCGGTGTGAATCAAATGTGGATTCTTAAAAATTCAAAAGATCTCCTTGAACAGCTATCCTCAACCAGTCTTACCCATTGCCACAGCATTCAAACCTTTGACTTTTCTACTCTTTATACAACTCTACCACACAATAAACTAAAAACAGTAATTGCAGATTTAATGCATCAATGTTTCTGCACTAAAAATGGAGAACGCAGATACACCTATTCAGTTATAGGGAAAGACAAGACATATTTTGTTAAGAACCACACTGATTCAAAGAAGAAGTACACCGAGACTGACGTAATCAAAATGTTAGAATTTTTGATCGACAATATTTTTGTCGAATTCGGAGGTCGTGTTTTCCAACAGACAATAGAGATTCCTATGGGAACTAACTGTGCACCACTTTTAGCTGACCTTTTCCTTTACTCGTACAAGGCCAAGTTTTTACAAGGGCTTATTCAAAGAAAACAAAAATATATTTAGCCCAGTCCTTTAATTTCAGCTTCCGCTACATTGACGATGTACTCTCTCTTAATAATCCTAAATTTAAGGAGTATTTACATCAGCTCAATCCCAATGAGCTTGAAGTTAAAGAAACAACTGACACACCTACTTCAGCTTCGTACCTAGATCTGTTACTGTATATTGACGAAGATGGACGTTTGAAGTCTAAGCTGTATGATAAGCGTGATGATTTTAATTTCCCAATTGTGAGCTTTCCCTTTCTTAGCAGCAATATACCTACCTCTCCAGCCTATGAAGTGTATATTTCACAGTTGATTCGTTACTGTCGAGCGTGTAGTTTGTACAGTGATTTTTTTAACGGAGCAAAAACACTGTCCCAAAAACTGCTTAGTCAGGGATTTGTTCAACCTATGTTAATTTCATCCCTCAAGAAATTCTATGGCCGTCACCATAACATCATCGAAAGATATGACGTGTCAGTATCCCAAATGAAAGTGGACATTTTCAGCTAGATTCACGTCTTCCCGGATTTGACTACCGACTTTGACATTTTCCTGGATTGACCCACTCACAGTGTGACGGGTGCTGTTAACAGAGCAGGACATGTTTACCCTTCCGGAGCACCTGATGTCACTCTCAGTTTCACTGGAGTTCACACTGTGAGTGCTTTGTTTTGAATGTTGTGATTTCTGTTTCTGTGCCTTTTGTCTGTCTAGCGTCGTTGTTTTGTGTCTGGCGTCGTTGTTTTCCATGTTCTCGTTTTGGCCATGCCTTTGGACTTCGATTTTTGTAAACTTCACCCCTTTTTTCCTTCGGTATTCTACTGCCGTTGTTCTTAGAAAAGCAGAAACAGAAAGCCAGCAAATGACACTTTCAGATGACAAAACATTACGCCTAATTCGAAAATGTAAATTGTAATGAGAGAAAACTGTTTTCAGTTTTGTTCGATAGCTCATCAGTATGTAGGAATTAGTTTCACAAGTACATTCTTAGGGCGTTTTCCAAAGTTGACCCGTTCAATGTTCCGGGGTTGCCTCCCATTACTAGAAATAAGCGGCTATCAGATACATTTTTACAAGTGTAGCAGCAAATTGCCATATGTTCGAATTTAAGTAAATGTTAAAAAATGGATAACAGGAAACACCTACAATGGCTGAAAATTATAATTACATGCAACAATTTGCAAGGCAATTACACAAGAAAAACACGTATAAGAAATAAAACAAACGTAGACAACGATAGGAACTCGGGACAGCCGGACTTGGTACCGGCACTAGCAAAAACCAGCGGTAGGGTTAAACCGGTTTATGGGTACCCAAACCTCCCCTTTATCTGTCCCGTTTCCATATAGTATAAAAACATACGAATAAAACCCAATACACCTAGACTTCTTACTCCATGACCAGAATCTTGAAAGGAGAGAAAAAGACAATACGTAATTTTGAAAGGTGGGTCAAGGGGTGTTCGCTGCTAAACTGTCGGCTAGCTCAAGGAGCCTAGACTGCTGGTAGAACACTGTCGCACTACGGAAGAAAAATCAAACTCAAAACTTCCCGAAGGGTTTGGTCAAGAATCATCATACAGTCTGGATCAATTACAGTACAGTTTAATGTAATTTGTGCTAAAATACAAGTAAAAAGACACTGGAGATTAACTTATTCCGTCTATGCAAGAGTTAGGTGCAGGAAGGCGATAAAACAAGCGTTCACACTCTAGGCTTATTGTGGATAAATTAACAACAAAATACCGAAGCTATCGTGAATTCCCTTTCTGCATATGGCCATTTCCAAAACTTATGTCTCAGTGTAGATAAAATGAAAACTTTTGAAACCCAGAAATCGAAATACAGCGCACCCTCATTATATCGCCTTTGAGACCAGAGACATTTTTGGCGATAAGTGAGGGTGGCGATATATCGAGGGAATAAATTACAAAGAAACTATACAACTTTTGAAAAATGTACCTTGAAAATGGTTGGCGATAAGTTGAGGGACTGCCATAAAAGAGGGGCGGTATAACGAGGGAGCACTGTATATATAAAAGCTGATAGAGAACAAATAATCAAAAGGTAGTAAACTAAAAGTCAAAATGAACTAAGGACAGTCCTTAGTTTTTAAGCCAAATTTTCTCATTGAAATATTGCAAGTTTCTGAAAATCGGTTTTCGCGCCAGCACCGAAGTAATATACTACTGAATGGTTAAAAATAATAACAAAATAATAAAATTCCACTCTTTTTGCATCAGTGATATTAACCAATTTGCCAAGAACAGTTGGTTAAGTGTTTTAGAATATTTTACACAGGCATTACTCAGAACCATTTTGTCAGTTGAGCATCTGATCCTCTAGTCCTTTTATTAATTTACACATAGAAGAACAAATTTCTTATCATTATATAAATTTGACATCATAATTTTGAACTTATGGATTTTTCTTTTCAAGCTCTCTGTATTGTGATGTTTTGTATGTATAGGTATCAATCAATCAATCAATCAATCAATTCGTGTTGCTGCGAATTGCCGTGATTTTAGATTTATGATTTTAGAATTTCCCCTTTCCTCGTTCTTGCTTCGGTATTCGTTTGCCGATGTATCCTATATATATTGGATATATATATATAACCAAATAAAATTCTGTTCTGTTCTGTAGGTCATGTAAAAAGAACCTTTCCCAATAAAAGTTATTTGACAATTACGAAGAATTCCAAAAATTATCCCCTCTTTATTAATTTTGATTTCCAAACGGCTAATTTGTTGATGATTCTTTTCGCAAACTTAAGAAGGGTTAGCAATGAATTTCACTGAAGCCGGTGCCAGTGGTCGTCTGAGACTTACTATGAGGTATAAGAAAAGGAATTTTGATAGCCTCATGTTGACTTCAAGATTAAAAACAACAATTAAAGCATTGTTCCAATGCTTGGTTCTACCATGTATTTGTAGAGACTTTCTCGTTGTTTATTTCCCTAATTAATCAGATAAAGCGCTGTATCCGCATTTCAATTTTATTTTATTGAAATATCACAAAAATGCAAATGCTTGCTACATTTTTTTTTCCAAAAATAAAAAGAACCAAAACATTTATTTAATGTGGCATTATATTATGGGAAGTTTTGCATGAGTGTATTGAGGAAGATGAATATTCACTTGAACAAAGGCCTCGTGGTGACTTCAAGATGAAGAACAACAATAAAAACGTAGTTCCATTGCTTGTTTTTCCCAAGTATTTGTGGAGATTATGTCTAATTTACTTTTACTCCATATCCCTGCATTGCTTAATAAAGAAATGCCACAATTATCTGTTGTAATTTTTTTTTTGCGTGCCTACATTAACATGTGTTAGAAGTATGGGTGAATTTGCTTCAGTGGTTTCAGAGCAGATAACCAAAATGTGATTTTTCCATTGGATCCAATGTTTAACTATGTTCCGTGCTTGCTGTCATATCTTTGTCGGAACAGAACGAAACAAGCATTCATCATAAATGACTTTCCATACATCATTTCAATACAGTTTCATTAAATTTTCTTCAATAGTTTCAGGGCTGATAAAATAAACCGCTTCGCAAAGAGTGCATGATAGGGCCGTCCACAGCAAAATCGAACTTTATGAAATTGTTGGGCCACAACAAAATTTTGATTGAAAAAGTTAAGCTGAATATGTGCCTTACCAAGATGTTACCATTTGATAAATATCAAATTAATATGTAAAGATAAGGCACAGAAAGATACAAAAAGTAATTTTTCAAACAAATATTAAGTCCAATCCCCATACCAGTTAATCTCCACCAAAATCATTCAACAGAAACCAACTTTAAACTAAATCAGTAATTTATAAACATACAATCCTATATCATATATCAAATCAACATGTTCGCGCATTGTAAAGAAAAGGAAGAGAAACTGATAACTTAGTCCAAGGGCCGTAACTCCGTACAAAATCAACCAACCAAGACCAAACTAAAACCTGATCTGTATCTCTACTAGATATACTCATATACTAAATATAAAATTAATATGTCAAGTGGTTACAGAAAAAAACTCCGGAAACCAACATTTTTCAAAATTTCACTAAGTCCAGGGGGCATAACTCTGTACAAAATCAACCGACCGGATGCAACTGCGAACTTGATCTGTATATCACCTAGATATTATATCACCTAGATATACTCCTAAAACAAATATCAACTCAATAGATCAAGCGATTACAGAAAAAAACTCCGGAAACCAAAAAGTTAACGGACGGACGGAAGGTATACCATTATACGTCCGTCTTTCGACGACAGGCGTATAAAAACCGTATTTTCCATAGGCTCTAACGTTAAAACATTGTGTGCGCTAGTGGAAATGTTTTTATCGGAACCTTGCGAAATGAGCAATCTTTGTAAAGAACCTTCCGTCATTCCTTAAAGGTGTCTTTGATTTGCCACAGTGGTTTCAGAGCAGATGAGAGGCTGCACATGTATCGATCACCTGACAAAACGAGCAAAAGCCTATATGCAAATGCAAAAAATAACGATAAAATCCCATTCGTATCCATCCTTTATTCACTAGACTCAAACATCAAACAGGATCTGAAACTGAACTTTTTTATTACTTGGGGTGCTATGATGGGATTTTGTTTTAAGCGTTGCCTGAACTTGCCTGTTTTCCCACGGGTTATTTAACTATGTCCCGTGCTGGTAGCCAAGTTTATTTTAGATCAGAGTGAAAAGAATAATATTTGTAAAAGACTTTCCATATTCCATTCCAGTACAGTTTAATTTAATTTTTACCTAAGCATTTTTGTAAAGAACCTTTCATTGTTCACCTCTGTAAAGTTCCGTTAAATTTGCTTGTAGCGGTTTCAGAAGATGATGAAAATAATGTTTCCTCACAGAATACAATGTTTAACTATGTTTTTAGCTATAAACTTTCCATTGTTTCGCATTGCATTAATGTAAAGCAAGTTGTTGCTTGATAAGACTATATATATCAGAAAAATGAGGCACTTAAAAATTATTACATGATAAATTTACCGACTTAAGATTTTGTCGACAACTTTCTTCGCGATTCGATAAATTGTCGAGTTTTTTAAAGTGACATATCATTAAGGTGACTAAAAATAAAGCGAGTAAAAGCTTTATATTTTATTCTAAAAATTTGTCACCTTTTAGTTGAATTTAAATTTATTCTTACGTCATTATTATTGACCTTCACACTTCTTACATTGTACTGCAAAGTAAAATAAGAAAGTACACTTTTTGTATTACGTGAATCCTATTGCACAAAACAGATGTATAATTTACCACTGTTTTAGTTCTTAACAAAATGCATCATTACGATTTATTCACTTTATTCTTATGTCACATTCCATTCATTTGTTAATTATTCTATAACCAATAGTTTAAAGATCTTTTTCGTGTGCTGTAATGTGTTTCACAAAATGTTCATTAACTGAAAAGGTTTTTGATCCGTTTTTCAGCAGAACGGCACACACTATAATCACAACGTAAAGCTGTATTATAACAATGATACGCTGTAACTCTGTCACCTGACATCTCATAACAGATACCAAGTAACACAAGTGAAGTCGTTATAGTATTATCAGCCATATAATATCCTGCAGTTATTGAAAGATATAAGTTACGTAATGCATGTTCTCTGTTGTTATCATCGTGAAGATATGTATAAGATAAATAATGTAAAAAATGCGCGAAAACTAGTGGGTTCAAATTCAAATCATTATCCTGTACTTCTAATTGCAGTTCTTGTGGTATCAGTGTTGAGTGTTTTATAAAACGCAAATCTTTTATTGTTCCTTGTCTCATTCTATGATTAAGTGTCAAATAACTTTCTGTTTTCTGTTTATAATTGTTTATGTGTTCTGTTGAAAAGACGGCTCTAGCTTGCACGATCATATCAGGTGTACAACGGGAAAGAACGTTATCTACTATCTGTATGGTTTTCTTGTACTGTCCGAGTACATAATAAAATGAAGCATATAACAACCAACCAGACACAGCATCTGTCTTTGTACCATCCATTAAGTGTTTCTTACAACGTTGGATTATATTATTACGTTCTCGGCCACGTTCAGGTAAAACTAACATCTGAGATATTTGTTGATTCACATCTGCATGATAATATCTGAGTACATCAAACATAAATTCTGATGATTCTGTTTTCATTAATACGTTGATATAATGTAAAGTTTTATATCCTCTTACTATGTCTAACAAAACGACAGTACTTGCTATTCTGTAGAATAGAATATCAAGGTTTAAGGATAAAATATTTTTATCGTTCATGGTATAATGTTTGTGATCGTTGAAATTTGTTCCCATTATGCTTTCAATTATAATTTGAAAATCCATATTTCTCAATTCACTTAAAACACTTAACAGTAATTGACTGTTGGATTCATCCACTTTACCGATAAACATATTAGTCTGGGGGATGAAATAATTTGGACAATAACAATTTCTTATAAAAGACATTAGTTTGTCAATACACAATGAAAAACAACATGATAAATTATTTATATTGAATGTGTCAATAGGTATTTCTTCTGATAACCAGAACACTGTTGTCTTTAGGAAGTACGAACAGAGCAGGTCATTAGCATTCCTCATTTTATTTATTATGTTCTTTAGTGTTAATTTTAGAAGTACATAACACAGTGACTGTGTATAATTGAATGAATGTGTAAGACGCTTTTCTGCTAGAGAAAATGATATCCGCCATAAGGTGTCATCCCATACATTCTTTGGACCAATTGGTACAAATAAACATCCTTCGTTAACTACGGAATCGATCACTTCTTCCATAGGCCATTGTCCTGATCTTTTTCGATGTATCCAGTTACTCGCAGCTTTCGGCCAGTACTTTGATTTTAGGCAAAAGGCAAGATCATAATGCTGATAGGCATCGGATATACAAGGTCCATGTATAGTAGTCGTGACAATTGGACTTGATCCACAAAAATGCATAAACCTTTCAGTTGAGATGTATAACCCGAACTCGGTTTCTTTTAATGTATTTCTTATTAACCTTGTCATAAAGTTACGTTCCGCAACAAGTTTTAATTTACAGAAACCAGGATGTCGTGTATCAGTCTCCATTAGCAATATGTTTTCTTCTACGAATGTGTTTATCAGGTTTAAGTCTTCTATTACAGTTACAGCCGCTAATGCACGCATTATATCGATGTCGCTTCCTGGTAAATCGATACCTTCGGCAAGACTTCCACTTGATATCTTTTTTGACATCTGAAATGCTAGATTTTCAATTTGGTCAATAATTAAAAACATTCTTTGTCTTTCTCGTATTTCTATTTCAGTACCAGCTGCTTGCAGTAGACTTTGATCCTTGATAAAGATGGAACCTGTTGCAAAATTAAAATGTTTAGTTCATTTTAGCACAATAGTGAAAAGTCTAACACCACAGTGATTTTACAGAATTTCAAAAAGTAAAATGTACATAATACTTAATTCATAAGCGATCTTCAACTAGGCTATCTAACAGATATTCTAAATTTTTAATATATATCTATAGGGAACTAGGAAGGAATTCATTTCCCATTGCCCACAATTTAATATATTTCAGATTTATAGTACTTTCTAAAAATGATCAGATCAAAAGCTGTCCTTGCCGTTCAAGAAATGAGCACTTCTAAAAATAAAAAGTTTATATATGAATGTCCGCCATCCTTTTGAGCTATTTATAGAAGAGTGGGAAGACCCCCTTTAAAGTTCACGATGTCTGCATAGAATTGGAAAATTCCATCTTTTGAAAAAAAAACGCCAAAAATTACTGTGAAGAGGTAAACATCTTTTAATTATTTCTTGAAAGACTAAAAAGAGCAAATGACATAAAAATGTGAAAGACTTGGTTAATTTCCATCTTATAATGCAGCACATCCAATCTTTACCTATCATTCAATTCTTTGGATACGCAAGTAAGCAAACTGGTTCCCTTACTGAATTCCTTCCTTTTTACCTATAGATCTTGAATAATGATACTCCATACAGTTTGTATATCGGTCTAATAATAAATCAACACAACCAGAATTTCAATAGTTTGCATTAACTCACTTGTATTTTCTACATTGACAAACAACAATACATAAGTAGCTAAGTCGGATACCTCAAAATCCAAAAGGAATATTTCTTTAATACAATGAATTATTTATTATAGGATTAAACAATCATTTTTAGGAAATTATCTATGTATAAACTCCGGCAGCTCACTCACAAACTGAATAAAGTCCGAAGGACTTTATGTTAAGTTTGTGAGTGAGCTGCCGGAGTTTATACATACATAATTTCTTAAAAATCAGTGTTTAATCCTTATAATTCCAATTTTGTACGGTAAAAACTGCGTGATTCATCTTAACGACGTCTTCTTTTGCTGCACTATTTTTTTTGTGGAGCGTATTAATGGGCAAACGGAAATATCGAAAAATATTTCCGTTTGCTATTCATGACGTTGACCAATGAAAACGAACGTTACAATTACATATGGAATTATTTGCATTTAAAACGCTTAAACGAAGTGAGAAAAGTTGATATTCAAGCCGGAGATTTACAAGATACTAGAAGATGCCAGCGAATTCGCGTGAAAATTTCAACAATTCTTATAAAGTTAGTTGATAATAGTAAGGTCGTTGCAATTGGTACAAATGCAGTATCAATACGCATAAAAAATATGAAAGGCGTCTTCCCCTAGTAGTCATTGATTCATATGAATAAACCAACATATAATTGGGTTATCATTCCACATAGAAGCTATTACAGACGGACTGGCGGATGGACCATTCTAAAATATGACCGGAGTTCCTTAAGCAGAAAGCAGATGGGTTGCAGATCTGAAATCAAATCCCACCTTGAGCATTAGACTTGATGATTCATACCAATCATAAAAAGACTGTGATAGGTAGCTACTAAGACAATTGTTACCAATATTTCCTACTATTGACCATAAGTTTTAGAAATGATCTAAGTCGGCAAACAGGAAGTAGAGAAGCAACAGGTCTGAGATTAAAACCGATAGTATCATGGGACCTTATGGTATTGCTGCATACCAAATATCAAAAGGGAATGTTAAAAAAAAAATTCCATGCCTTCGACATTCACCTGATGCTGCGCAGCAAAACGATATGAAAAGTAATGCCGAGAAAACTGCTACGAAATTTTTTTTACCATTTACCATTTATGTCAAATATTAATCAAGTTTGCAAACAGGAAGTACACAGGCGATAGACCTGATATCAAATCCGACGGTATATTTTATACCAAATATAAATATGCTGTGATAAGTACATGTAGCTGCTGAAAAAAATGTTACAAAATAGTTTCGCAGTTGCCAAATCTACGATGTCATCAAAAACAAAGTCATTGTCATCTGATGGTGTGGTGTCGGGAATATCTGCTAGATTCTTCGATATTCGCCATGGATAACATTTTTTTTTTTACCTTACTTTCTTTTTTGTTTATTCTGCCATTTCTGGTTAATGTGGTAACAGGATTTCAAACGAATCCTTGATATTTTTTTTTTGTGGTTAATGAGGCGCCAGGAGGTGGCAGCACCGACGAGTCCAGCCTCCAACAAGGGGGGTTCCAATGAGGTTCCTTGTCTTTTTCATCGATAATTGTCAGTTTTGCATTAATTTTTTTCAAGAAAAGTGGGGTTCCGTTTTCCAGAAAAAAGAGGACTTCCAACCCCAAAACCCCCCTTTTTATTGACCCGCCAATGGACAGGTAGTTTCTATAACAGACATGCACAAATTTACAATAACTTAATGATTTTTTTTTTTTGTAAAACGATGAAGCAAACCAGACAAATTTCTGAACTGTAAAAAATGAGGTTCTGTAGGATGTGGGAAAATGAATGGCAAGAAATACCAACGCGAAATGCAATAAGAGAACCACACAAACCCATGATTCAAATTCAACAGAACCAGTGTACTAACGACCCCGGCTGACGACAGACTGTTTAATGAAAGACATCGAGTATATAAGGACCACGACAGACAACTCGACTGCTAATGTAATTGTGTAATTGTGTAGTTGACGACAGACTAAAGTGATGACATTTTAAGAGTCGGCAGCTAACTTGAATCTAATAACCCTTTAAAGTCAAATAATACTTTAATATAGAAATGTGTGAACAACACAAAAAGTCAACAATATAAAATATCTATCATTTAAATTGAAAGACAAAAAGTCTAAAATAGAAATATAAAACTAAAATTGCTCAAGATCTATTTAAAACAATTCTGTGTAAAACAATATCTATGGTTCACAGGGAACGGATGTTACATTAATAAATCTATAGAAAAGAGACATGTGAATTAGAAAGCTAAAATTTAAAATTTTAACTTTCAAAATATGACTAATAAGATTTGTCCAAATAGCTTTTAAGTTGAAATCTGATTCAAAACTATTTTACAATACTAAATATGTATAAATATTCCCAAATTCATACATTATTATTCATGACAAACGTGATGATTTTAACTTCCCAATTGTGAATTTTGCCTTTCTGAACAGCAATATACCTATCTCTCCAGCCTATGGAGTGTACATTTCACAGTTGATTCGTTACTGTCGCGCATGTAGTTTATACAGCGATTTTTTTAATAGAGCAAAAGCACTGTCCCAAAAGTTGCTTAGTCAGGGATTTTTTTAGCCTTTGTTGCTTTCATCCCTTCAGAAATTTTATGGCCGTCACCATGATATCATTGACAGATATGACGTGTCTGTGTCCCAGATGAAAACGGACATTTTCAGCTAGATTTCACGGATTTGACATGACCGGTTTTGACTCAACCCTTTATTGACTCACTGATAGTGTGACGGGTGCCGCTAGCGGAGCAGGACATGCTTACCCTTCCGGAGCACCTGCTGTCACTCCCGGTTTTCATGGGAGTTCACACTATCAGTGCCTTAGTTTTTAATGTCGTCTTTTTATTTCCGTGCTTGTAGCTGTCTCACGTCCTTGTTTTGTCTTTGTTTTTCTCTGTTGAAGTTTTTGCCATGTCTTCGGATTTCGATTTTTGTAGTCTTCGCTTCCCTTGTTCCTTCGGTATTCTACTACCGTTGTTAAATACGAAAAGACTTTCAATAATAATTTATGATGATTTAAGGAAAAAACAACCCTCCGGAATCGGTTATTTTAACAAAAATCGACGATTTTTTTTTTTAAATGAATGTTTTAAAGACAAATTTAGGAAGAACAAAACATCATTTCTCTAACACATATATCAAATACTTTCCAGTTTTTATGGTTACTGAGGAGATGCGGCTCAAAGAATTCGGTCTCTTCCTTAAGTCTTATAGATTTACTTTGGAAAATCGATTCCGGATACGATTTGGCATTTTGTCTCGTCTGTCGTCCCCAGTGAGATATTTTGTAAGCAAGATGGCCGAGGGCGATATGACAAAAACAGTGATAATGAGCAGCAAATGAATAATTATTGGTAAATAGATATCGAAGGTAGTGGATTTAAAAATATTTATAAAAAAAAGAAATACACATGAGACTGCCCCCGCTTTTCCGAGTATCCCTTCAAACCCAGTCAAAGGTGAGCAATCGTTTTGCTCGCAAAAACGCAAGTTTTTAATTAATAGTGAAATCCATAGCTCTATGGTCCGCAACTATCAATACATCAGCACAGGGCATGAGAGCTACGGTTCCGCAGCAATCAATTTAGTAGCTCTCTTGACGTTTTCTATTCCATGTGCCTACCAATGCAAAACTGTAATGGTTTAAGAGAGAGGAAATTGACGCAAGACTTAACTTATAGGATATTTTGTCAAAATTGCAATGTGACTGGTGTCTCTTAAATAGTTTACTGCTGCAAAATTTAAAGGGACATATCTTTTCACAAATTAAATACTTTCAAGTGCACTTGATGAATTCTGATTGGTTTGATAATATGTGATGAAGACTGAAGAGATTGAAATTAATTTCGCTGATTTTAAACTCAAACAAACTAACAAGTAAAATAAAATGAAAATTGAATTCCTACTAACCTTCTATAGTACAATCTCCATATTTCAAATACTCAAGATATTCTGCTGTAGTTTTATCAGGAAAACGGATATTGATAATCCATTGCTCCTTTTCTTTTCTCCTCGTCAGACAAGCTTTAAACTGTCTTTCAAACTGATATATTGTCAGTCCAAATACATCGTTCTGAATCACAATTTTTCCGTAAAAAGTTCGTTGTATTCCAGGATTATACTTTCGTTTGCCTCTGTATGGAAACTTTCTCACACCGTAAATATCCCATGATGTGATTTTTTTACAGTGTTCCATTTTGAATTTTATCTACAAAATATATTAAAATTTGTCTTTAGCTATTTTTTTCATTTTGAATTTGTTCGAAATATTCTTGTTAAGATATGTGAAAAGAATTATTTAGAAAATCGAATGATATTTCTAAACATAAAACATTAATTCATAAAGCGAGTTTACACTTACCGTAAGCCATACACTCGTTGCTGAAAACCCATAGTGTCAAAATTAGCCCTGGCGTCAACGGAAACTTCTTATCCTCACATATACTGTGAAATATCCATAAAAGGACATAGATGTACTACAACTATACTTAAATAAACCTATATCTAGATTAGAAAATTTTTCAAAGGAAGTGAGAACTTACACTAACTTACACTAACTCCTACGAATATTCACTTTTGTAATCAGACAACTGATAACTACAAAATAAACAACAATCGCATATAGAAGTTATATGCAAATCAAATTTTGATATGTTTAGTCTATGACGGGTATTTTTGTCAAACATAAAAACAAGAACAACAAAAATCGGCAATCAAAATATAAAAAAAATACCGAAGTTTCATAGAAACAGTAAATTTCGATATGCTGTACACGTGTTTCAAGGATAACCTCTCAAAAATATGAGAATATATTAAGGATTATTGTTTCTATTCTATTCTTTTACAACATTACACTAGCATTTTTTGCCCGAAATGTTTTCTTTTTTCCTGTTATATTCTTATAGATCGACTACAAGGCTAATTTCCCCACCCTTTTTTCAAGTCAGAATTCCCCGTCTCATGGCCCATGTTATACCCACATGTAACTTTGTAAAAGTAATGCAATATTCAATCAACTCAAATCAATTAACCTCAATCAAGTAGAATATTGTAACTTAAACTTTAAACATCCATCGATCGATCGATCGATATTATCTCCGTAATTCTTATATCACATTGGTCAATTCAATTCAATTCAATCTTTATTCTCACAAACCATAAAACAATGGTACAGAGATAAATACAATAATAGACAATAATAATTATACAAAAAGTAAGACAGAGGTGCAGTCTGGAAAATATAAACAGCATAACATCTAATTGTTTAATACATAGTATAATGATTTATAAATGTATTATATTATATTACCCTGGAGAGGCTATTCGCTTTTGTATTATTCTCACAAATTTGCAAAGTTTGTTTAACATTGACACATTTTTCGTACTCATCAAATCTTGAAATTTCAAAATATTTGGCCTATTTCGATAATAGTTTTTGATAAATTGTTTTCTCTCGTCATTTAAAGCTGGACATGTTAAAATGTAATGATATTCATCTCCTAAATCGCAAGAATTACAAAGCGTACATTTTCGATTTTCTCTGGGAATATTCTGCCATCGCCCTGTTTCTATTGGTAAATTACAATTTAGCGTTCTAAATTTACAAAAAGTAAGAATATTTTTGTTGTCTAATATTTTTAGATATGGTCACGATAATCCACTGTAGATGACAAGAGTCTCATCTCTAAATTCGAAGAATACTAGTAGACATATTTTCTCAAAATAACCAGCTTCAAATCGAAAATTTATCTCTCATTTGTAATCTACTTTCCACTTTTCTACATATACTGATCTTTTTTTCTTTTTTTTTGATAACCTTTACTAAAACTTTGAAAATCTTCAAAATAATCTTCATCAATATGCAAACTTCTTCAAGCGTGCAATATGTATGCTTTCATTGTTGAACATACTTTTTTACCAGACATATTACCATATATGAATATTTCTAATTTTGTTTTTCGTTGATTGGTATGATTTTCTGTGTTAAAGACAAAAATACTTTTTTTTATATCTGTAGTGTCTGCGGGACTGAATAATCTATTGCTACCATACACTTGAATTTGTCATTGCCGGGAACACCTACTTCGAGAATTGTGACTAATTTCCTTCATCTTACTTTTCAACTGCAGCATGTCAGGTATCAGGTTACCAGTAACTTTGATATTTTGTTCTTTATGAAGGGGGTTCGCTACTCCATTTGAAAATAAATAGGATTTCAAATAAACATGATTTCATGTTAGAAAATTAAAAAAGAAATAATTTAAGTGAAAACAAATTAATGGGTTGATGATATAGTTTTTCAGTTTTAAGTGATTGAAAATTTGGCGGGAAACCGAACTCCTCTGATTTTTCATAGGATTAACATTAAAAAGGTTTGACCATGAAAGAATGTGACATTATAAATAGAATCAAATGAAATTTTTACAAAATGCTCAGAGAAGATGTGAAAAATGGCATTATAAAAAAAACTGTTGATGTACTATTTGTCTACGTAGGTATTCACTAACCCAGTAGCCATTACTGAGGTGATGGTCAGAAACCGATTTAAATTTGCAACTTGTAAGATAGTAATTTTGCATAGCTATAAAATGCCCGTTCCAAGTCGGGAATATGACGGCTTGCCAAAAATGTTCTGTGTTGGATTGTGTTTCCCTGATTCTGTCGAATGTTATACGGATTTTCCTTACTGTTCTCTTTCTTTGATCCATTCGGACTATTGTTGTCACTTTTATTATTTATCTGTCTCTCTGTCCTTAGTTGATTTTGGCTTTTCTATTTTGACCCTATTGGTAATTTGTTCTCTATCAGCCTTTACTTATGTTTATGAATTTCAATATGTTTTGATTTGATCTGCACTGATCTGCACATTTGTCGAAATGACCATAATTATAAAACTAAATTCTTAGTAACCTCGGTATTTTGTTATTAATTACCACTGGGATGATGGCTTTCTTGCTGGACGGTTAGACCAGCCGATCTGTTCAGATCAAGTTTGGACTAATTCGATAAATGATTTGATCAGACATAATGTTAACCATGTTCGTATTGCGGTCATTGTGAATGACGTACAGAACTGCTGATCTTTTTTAAGGCACAATCCAAGTACCATTGTGACTAGGGTTCTAGTTGGACTACATGTGGTTATTTGAGAATCAGATCATTGACTTTGTTTTCCAGAGACACCCACAAATAAAAAAACCATGGGTATTTCCAAGAGTTATGTCCCTTTGATGAACGACGTTGTGATAGAAGACACCCCAAAAAACGCGGGAACTCCCAAGAATGATGTCCCTTTGAAGAACGCGGACGTGTTAGAAGACACCTAGCAACCAACAATGTGCTGAACAACCATTTGAATGGACACGATGAACGCGGACGTGAAAGAAGACACCCACAAATAAAAAACGCGGGAAAATAACTTGTTAGGGTTAAATCCCTTACTAAAAACAATGAACGCTGACCTGAAAGAAGACACCCATAGATCAACAAACAACGACAACTTCCGAAAATATCCGAATGACCACGCCTGAGTCGTTCCGACTTGGGAACATACCCGACTTCCGGTCAATATGGCCGACTAGGGCTTCCAATTAGACCACTTCTGGTCTATACCGGGGGCTACGCCCACTACCGGTCGCCCATGCGTTATGGACTAAGGTCATACAACACCTTTTCCGATATTGACTTGTACTACTTTTCGTTCAACGATTATTAACTTAATTCAGCAAGAGTCTTTGATATTAAAAATTAGAATAAGAAGCCTTCGTTTTCATGAGAATATAAAATACCATACATTTCAAACATGCATAAAGAACAAGACTTAGCATGCGATTGTGGAAGAGAATGATACAGAGATACTTCTTTTGTTGGAATCTAACTTGTTCAACATTCACAATTAAATTTCAAACCTGCCAGCTATCACTATTTGTATGCGTTTGTTGGGGGGCGGGGACCCATGAGGACGTCAAACTTGATATTTTTAGAGAGCAGTTATTTTTCTCTTGTTTAACAAAACAGTAATTACTAATTGCAAGATAATTGTAATGTCATAAAGATTCTAACTAATTGGCAGACAGTTAATGAACATATTCATTTAACTAGTATTAATTGTGCTTGGATGCAAACTAAATAAGTCTCCCAAACGAACCCCCTTATCAAAATACACATTCTAAATATGAGATATGTACATTCTTAATAACTGTCATCAAATTCTGAGCAATTTGAATTTGCCCGCCTTTTTGTCGCCATTTTGAGCTCCTTGAGACTAGAAACCATTTACAAATAAAATTTATCAAAGTCTGAGCATTTTGAAGTCTTGGAGACCACAAACCAATTACATATATGCTAGTCAACTTTTATTAAACTTTTATCCAAACTGAGAACTGTCAATTTCCTCGCCCTTTTTTTTTTAGTTTCCATTGCAACAGTCGCCATTTTGAAAATTCCGAGACCAAAAACGAAGACCTTGACATTTGTATCTATCATCCTGTGCAGTTTCATTAAGATTGGGTCACTGATGTCTGAGAAATCTGACAGAAAAAAAACTCGGACGAAAAAAAAATAATGACAAGAAACACAGCAAAAAAAAATTGGTCTCCACAAACTTCGTTTTGGAGACTTAACTAGTTCAACGGAATAAAACTTCAACAACCCGAACTCCATGTCACTTGATCAAACGTAGAAATGAAAACAGACCAGGTCACTATTCCACAGAATAGCCCGACTGCCAAACGTACCGACACAGAAGGTAAAATAAAAGACATAGCAGTGTCAGAGATCCTCTAAGGCTTCTATGTGTGTAAAAACACGGCTTAAAGTCATGAGAGTAAGCGGCATCGATCGAGTTGCAGTTGGTGCAGTAAAATCTTGTTGCTTTTGTATAGTGGGGGATTGAGATATGATTGAAACAAGTTCCTGGGTCTCGGGATGGTATTACGACGAGCCTGACCCCAAAACATGTGATGAAGGTTTGCAACGAGTGAACGAAAATCGTAATAGTAAACAATATAACCCTGTCTTTTGGAATTACTAAAACTAAAAGACAAAAACAAAGCGTCTTTCCTTTGAATTTGCGAGACATGAATTGGTCCGACTCAGAATACAAAAAGTTAAAATGAAAGTCTGCAAAAATACGGAAGAAAAGAATATAAAATCCTTATGTAGTTCTGACACATATAACATATTTCGATTTTGCATTTTTAACTCAGTTGTTGCAAAAAATGTATTTTAGTCACAGAATCTCTGGTCATGGAGGGTCACGTGACATTGTGTAGAGGGCGCTATGTATACTGACATCAAGTAATAACCAACGAATACCGTAATAAGGCGTTTGTCAACAACGATCACTAACAATATGACAAAGTTCGTTACTGCATTTTTACAAAGTCGCCGTGCTACTCATGATTTTGATATATTTTTGCTTAATTTGCGTAAAAGATTTTTGACATTCTTTTTAATTTGTGTTTAATCTGTATCTATATCATGCTATATAATCACAGGGTCTAAACATTTTAAGCACCCATCTACTGTGATAATAAGTGTCAAAACAAGGCGATGCAATGTTTGATATTGTTTACCTATGTTATGTACTATTCTGTGAATTGTCCTAATTACATTTTTTTTCACCTGACGCGTCACCTATTAACGATTGACATTATAATCTTGTACGTGTATTCGGGATTTTGGAGAATGAAAGTGTAGGGGCGTGGTTTCGTCTAGACGCCCGTGTAGACATGCATGTTTCAACTTCCAAACAATACGAACTATTTCTGTTGCACCAATATACTTTAAAAAACGAAATGATTAAAAAAATAGTTGATTGACATCGATCATAGTATTTATCAATTGTGTCCATTTCCTGTTACATTATATTCTTTTTTTCATTCTCAAATGTATATTTATGCAAAGATGTGAGGATGGCGACTCGATTCTGAATGTTTTGTAAATTACTGTTGACAATTTTACACTACAAAGAACCCCACTGGATGCCCCGGATGATTGTTGTATCTTTGTATATTTGGGTATTACACAACGCAGGTGACAACATACCTAAGCATCTCACAGTGCATGTTCATTCTCAATTTTGTAATGTTTGTTCAAACCAAAACGTATATAGGTAGGCCTATAAATGAGAAAAAAGAATTAAAAACAAAAAAATACATTATAAAAAATAGCAAAAGAAACAAAGACGCATAAAAAATGAAATGAAATAAAATAAAAATGCGACAATTATTTTAGTATCGAAATAATTGAAATCCTAATTAGTGTTTGAATACTTTGAAAGATAACGGATATTGCAGTTTGAATATTTTTCAAAGGTATGTATCTTATACTTGATACAACAACATGTAAAGCCAGTATGCAAAATTGGGTATTGTGTTTATGGAAAATACATGAATAAATTATTCCAACGATAAAAGCTTTGAAGAATAGAAGTTTCACTGAATCAGATGTTAAGAATTTGCATTTTGTTAACATAAAAAAGTCTTATTTTGTTAGTCGCATGAAGAATTTGGAACAGTACTACCTTTTTTCCCGTCATATCCTATCTGTTTAAACGTGGGACCTGTCATATACTTTTGCTACGGCTCTGGTAAGTCACAAACAGTTTTTAATCAGATATACTTCGGTCGGATACACCATCAAAAAAATCCAACAAATGGAATACCTGCTTTCGGAACAAGACATCAACAAAGTCGGTAAGATTTTGTTCAAGGCATTTTTGGCCAAATATCTAAACGAAACAAATATATGGTCTTAGAGGATGTTTTTAGGCCTAGACAACTCATTTTTCATTGGTTTAGGGTAAGTCTCATCAGTGCAGATTGAACAAAATCATTTGAAAGTCCATTAATCGAAAAACGTGTCGAAGCTGAACCAAAACGATCTAAATAGGAAAGCCAAAATTCAGCCAAGGACAGCTTTGCACGAGGGAGAAACTCCTTAGTTTTTAAACAAAATTTTGTAAAATTTAGATATTGCAAGTTACAATAAAGTCGGTTTTCAGGTCAGAAAAGAACAAGAACATGGTGTGACTGGTGCCAAAAGATCTATTCAAAATCAAACGTCTCATTGATTCTTGGTATTAATCAATATGCATTAATTGAATGAACAAATAAAGGGATATGGAGTGAACGTACATGGGGAAAAATCCCGCTAAATACATGTGGTAAGATAGCTTGTTCTTCATCTCGAAGTCACCACGAGGCTTTCAATAAAAAGCCCATACTAGGTTCAAGACGACCCCTAGCACCAGTTTCAGCGGAATTCGCTTGTTGGATTTTGAACAACGCTACTGTTACGGCACATATTGTCGCCGGCGACAATTTGTGCAACCGCATCGGCGCATATTGTCGCCCTGTACATATTGTCGCCTACACATATTGTCGCCGGCGACAATATGTGCAGTACATTTTCGGCACATATCGTCACTAATTTTAAAAGAACTTGTACTATAAGAATGTTTAGTTGCAAGCGTACTTAACTGATTCTGAATGTTTGGAAATAAAAAAAGCTTATGTTTCCATGGAAATTTTATTTTCGGGGAGGGCTTTGGAGATTGTGCCTAGAAAAATATTTATTTCTATGTCAGTCTCTTACAAACTACTTGTTTTTACCAGATTTCACATCAAATTATTATAACTAACGCAACGAAGTTGCAAAGGGTATAATGGTTTTGACCTGTCCGTCAGTCTGTCTGTTCGTCAGTCATCTTCTTGTCACTGCAACTCCTCTGTAACCGCTTGACGGATTGCTTTGATATTTAGTATGATTGTTGGTCATGATATGTAGATGTGCATACTCTACTGCCTTATTGATCGGATAATTTACAGCAAATCAGAGAATTATATGCCTTAGTAGAAAGTTTTAGTAGTATTATAGGCATTGATATAATATTAAATGAAAAAAATCTGCTTTTTCTCATATGTTTTAGGTTAAATTACAGCAAGTTTCAGTATTGTGAGCACCGATATAATATCAAATGGAGAATATGTACCTTTCCGTATATGTTTAAGGTTAAATTATAGCAAGTTTCAGAATTGCGGGCACTAATATAATATCAAATGGAGAATATGTACCTTTTTTTATATGTATTAGGTTAGATTACAGCAAGTTTCAGTTCATTATGATATCAAATGGAGATAACGTGCCTTTTCTTATATGTTTAAGGCTAAATTACAGCAAGTTTCAGTATTGTGGGCATCAATATGATATCGAATGGAGAAAATGTGCTTTTCTTATATATTGTAGGTTAATTTATAGCAAGTTTCAATATTGCTGGTATTGATATAATATAGAATGGAGAAACTGTGCTTTTTCTTATATGTTCTAGGTTAAATTACAGCAAGTTTTAAGTATTGCGGTTATTGATATACTGTCAAATGGAGAAAATGTACCTTTTCTTATAGGTTCAAGGTTAAATTACAGCAAGTTTCAGCAGGGCGGGCATATAAATATAATATCGAATGGAGAAAATGTGCCTTTTCTTATATGTTTTAGGTTAAATTACAGCAAGTTTTAGTATTGCGGTCATCCTTATATCAAACGGGGAAAATGTGCCTTTTTCTTAGACGGGATCAACAGATTCTAAACAATCTTTTGGGTAAATTTTATTCAATTCGAAGAACTTTGAATTTTTACCGTTTTTTTTCGGTTTCCATGGCAACGGCCGCCATTTTGAAGTCTTCAAAACCAGAAGCCAATTAAGCAATGTTCCTGTAAGATTTAATCCAATTCCGAGCATTTTAGATTTCCCCGCCTTTTTTTTACCGTTTCCATTGCAATGTTCGCCATTTGAAGACGTGGACACTAGAAGCTAATTCTACAGACCTTAGGCAGCCTTCCTGTATGGTTTCATCAAATCTTCCCAACTTTTTTTCCGCTTCCATGGCAACGGTTGCCAGTTTGAAATCTTTGAGACCAGAAACCAATTCTACATAAGTTAGGCAACTTTCCGGAAAAAAAATTCATCACATTCTGAGCATTTTTTATTTTCCCGCCTTTTTCCATTGGCGTCATCTTGGAAATTTCTGAATACAATGTGCACAACTTCAGATGCTGTTCCAACTTCCTACCAAGTTTCAATACCCTGTCTATTACCATCTCAGAGAACTTGCCAGACGAAAACGGGGTGATTTACTAGATTTCTTTTTGCGTTTCTATTTAGCGTTACTCGACCATTTTGTAAATTCCAAGAACTTGAGGATCAAGTTAGGATCTATATCTATCATCCCACGAAGTTTCGAGAATTTTGGAAAAAAATGAAGAGGGGTTCCTTTTATAATTTACGTCATACATATAGTGGAAATCTAAACATAACATGCAGCAGAAAAATATGTCTTCTCAAAATTACAAATTTCGGCTTAGTTTCCATGGCAACTGAATGCTCCATTATCCATTATAACCAATAATATACCCTGTTTCATAAAATGGTTAGTTGTTCCCTTTATTTCCTAAATAATACATACTGCGCTGTAATCAAAATACAATTCTCAACAAAAACTACTATGTTCTCAAAATTTCAATTTTTTGGTAAGGTTTCTTGAAATTTCAAATGCTGTGAAACCCTATCCTTCATGACCCACATCTTTTCTATGAAGTTTTATGGGGCTAATCGGAATAATTTCCCAGAAACAGTTCCAAAACAGTGGAAAAACTCCAAAATATCATTTTCCTATAGGGTTAATATTGAAAACCCCACCCCTTTTTGAACGCCTTAAATGTACCCTGTGGAACATTCTGGATTCTAAATATATGGGACCAACATCTTACAAAGTTTGAAATGCCTATGTCTAATGATCTCCGAGATCTGGTTCGGACACAGTTGAGGCGGAACACGGAAGAAAAAGAATAAGAAAAAGAAACACAGCAAAAACAATAAGTCTTCACAAACTTCGTTTGGGAGACTTAATAATCATAAGAAATAAAACAAAACCAATAACTCTCCCAACTTCGTTTGGGAGCCTTACTAATAAGAATTAGAGTAAAACAATACATCTCAACGAACTTCGTTTGGGAGACTTAATAATACCCCCCTTAAAACATTTCCAGGCAGTGACTTGCATGTTTCGGAAAGATCAATGCATTCTTTCAAGTGTTTGAAAAAACGTATTGACGTGAACTGAACAATTTCAGATTCAAGGGTAGAAATACTTGTATATTTCATAATTTATAAGTTGTCGAAATGCGCATATGCAGAAAATAAATTAACAGGAACTTCGGTATTTTGTTATTTATAACCACTTGGCCGAGGCCTCTGCTGGTGGACTGTAAGTCCCCGAGGGTATTCACCAAACCAGTAGTCAGTACTTCGGTGCTGACCCGAAAACCGATTTTATCGTAACTTGCAATATCTAAATTTAATGAAATTTGTTTAAAACTAAAGAGAATCTCCCTCATGCATTGCTCTGTCCTTAGCTGAATTTTGGCTTTTCTATTTAGACCCTTTTGATTATTTGTTCTCTATCAGCTTTAACAAGTTTTTGGTTTAATGGACTTCCAAATTTCTTGGTTCGATCTGCACTGATGAGACATAAGTTGTCGAAATGCGCATATGCAGAAAATAAATTATCAGGAACTTCGGTATTTTGTTATTTATAAGTTTTAGTGACTACAATATGTGCCGATATATACGGCATATATTGTCGCCTGCAATGACGTTTTTATATCATTGACAATACCGACACATATTGTCGCCGGCGACAATATGTGCCGTTTATGTTTAGCACATATTGTCGCCAGCGACAATATGTGCCGATAAGGTCTGCACATATTGTCGCCGGCGACAATATGTGCCGTAACAGCTACATCAATCCACTGTTTTACACCATTTTTTCATGGATGCGGAGTCGTCAACAAGCGTAACATATCGTTAAAAAATTTTAATTCCATACATTGAAAACCTAATTAGAAGTATTTGAATTTTAAGACAACACTTAACATGTCACTTTGAGCCCGTCGTCTGTTTGTCGTACACATTTCGTTGAAAGAACGTCTTCTTGAGTATGAATGAAAGAAAAAAAAGATAACAGTAAACATCTACAATGGCTGAAAACTACAATTACGAGCTACAGTCTGTCTGGGAAAATTAGACACAAGACAAACATAAACAATTATATTAACTCGGGACAGCACGACTTGGTACCGGCATTAGTAGGCCATGTGCTGAAATCACTTTCCTTGCACCCCCAACTTCCCATCTAGACAATATTTTTTGTCCTCTCATGTATCTTCTTCAAAATAAAACATGACAATAATACAGAATGGGCCACTTTTATAATACATTTCTTAAATATGAAAAAGAAAGGAAATGGGGTAAATGTCAAGGAGACAACATCCCATATCTAGGTTAAAACGACCCAAAACAAAGCATCTTAAAATTCTTATATTTTCGTTTTCACTATAGTTTCAATTTTTAAAATTTTCTATACATGGATGAAATAAACAAAACTTTGGTATCAAATAAAGCCTAAGTCATAATCGTCACAATGAATCTAAGTTTGGTCATTTTATGTCTTTTTAGGGTCTAGAAATATAAAAATGATACCCCCTGCAAAATATTAAAGAGTCATAGTATTCAGCTTATTAATTATTAATTTCTCATTATCATAATGCTAGAACCTTACCGTTATACTGACGTGTCTTCTGTGAACATAATATCAATCCTTATGTCGTATGATTGTTGAAACAAAGGCAATAGATTACCAAAGAAACAAAGTCAGTGCTCCTTTCTAGTCCAACAAGATACAGTATACAAATTACGTATCTGTTTAAATGTCTAGTAACATAACTCCGAAATGTATTAGAGTGTAT
Source organism: Modiolus philippinarum (assembly GCA_002080025.1). NCBI lineage: Eukaryota > Metazoa > Mollusca > Bivalvia > Mytilida > Modiolidae > Modiolus > Modiolus philippinarum. Next base: position 79,266 of record MJUU01016625.1, on the reverse strand, counting down.
AAAAATCGGCGTCCTACCGTAACAAAATACAGTTGCATTAAAGACATTTATCATTTACCGACAGTATTTTGTACAGTTGCCAAATATATACTATATTTATTACATTAACCATTTAGTAAAATTTTAAATTCGTTATTCAGAGTCATAGCCGCAATCATGATTTTTTTTCCAAATATTGATCTATAATTCTACTTCTTGAAACTGCACTAAACATAATTTCAACCATGCTTATAGCAATATTTGATTGTTTTCTCTTGCAATTATCAGGTATTCGTCGGAAAAGTAATTTCCTTTGCATCATTAAAAAACACTCAAGTGAAAACTGACTTCTTGCTAAAAGAAAAACTCGACAAGCGAATTAAAATAGGAAAGATAAGGGAAGAACTTTTGCAAGCAATGTCATCAACTGCCAAAGTTTAAAATTGTGGTCAACGACAACTAATACCAATTTAGAAAGATGCAGCAGATAAGTTTCGCTAGAAGAGTAAATAACTGAACTTAAGGTAAGTAGTATGCAATTCCGGATATATTTTACCCTTCCGGAAATTGAAATAGATTTTATAAAATTATTAAGTTTAATTTATATTTTGTTCATTTCATGTGTCTAAGCATTAAGTTTTGAAATGAATTATTAATTAGATGTTTATTTCATTCGTGTTTTGTCGATATTATTTTTATATTTCATTTTGATAGACAATGCCGCGATTTCACTTTGTTACATGTATTTTACACAAGTATTGTTTATTTGTTAAACCGTATCTATCGATTAAAATGTTTCAAAAAGTTATGTCACAAAGACCTTTTTTTAAAACTCCTTCAATTATCACTTTCTGTTAATCTGTCAAACCCAAACGAACAATGCGTTAATGAGAGCTTGGTCCAGGATTGGGATAATACCCGCCAACGTCGCCAACGTTCGCCAACGCCGCCAACATTTTTCGAACAGCCCCTTTCGCTAATGTCGCCAACGCCGCCAACATTTTCGAACACAACCCCTGTCGCCAACGTCGCCAACGCCGCCAACGCCGCCAACATAGTTCGAACACAACCCCTGTCGCCAACGTCGCCAACGCCGCCAACATTGTTTGAACACAACCCTGTCACCAATGTCGCCAACATTGTTCGAACACAACCCCTGTCGCCAACGTCGCCCGTCAACATTGTTCGAACATAACCCCTGTCACCAATGTCGCCAACATTGTTCGAACACCACCCCTGTCGTCAATGCCGCCAACATTGTTCGAATACAACCCCATAATTTGCTCTTTTATGGTATAAAAAGCAAAATAAATATATAATGTGAGAAAAATCATAAATATTGTATTAAAAAGACTTATAATAGAGGAAAGTAATCCATTTTTTTTAGATGATTTCCAAATCTGATAGTGTTTAAATCATGAATGAAGAAAAAAATAGAAGTTATGGTTGCAACTTTTTATCTGATTTGGTCTTTCATTGTGTGGAAAGTGAATAAGATATATAAAATAAATAAAACAATGAAGATTTTGATTGAAAAAGTTACAATTTTGTAGTTTTACCAATTTTTATAGTTAGTTATCCAATACCGATGATTTCTAAATCCATACACTAGAGAAAAGCAAAAACAAACAAAATTATATCTGCAACTATTTATTTGATTTGGTCTTTTATGGTGTGAATAGTAAATGAAATGTATAATGTTGGAAAAAGAATTAAGATTTTGTTTAAAAGAGTTACAAGAATAATCAATTTTTATAGTTGTTTATCGCATACCCATAATATGTATAATTCCATTTACATCATGAACATATGTACTAAAGGAATGAAGAAACAAAATTAAAATCATATGGGCAACTTTTTATTGAATTTAGTATTTTCTGGCATGAAAAGTACATAAAATATATCAAGTAGGTAGAACAATAAAGGTTTGTTCAAAAAGTTAACAATTTTGAAGAATAAACAATTTTTATAGTTGGTTATCCCATACCGATAATGTCTAAATCGATATATAGTACATGTTCTATGGTAATGCAAAAAAACTGAAATTATATTGGCAATGGTCTTTTTTGTGTGAAAAGTACATAAATTGTATAAAGTGGGTATAACAATTAAGATTTTCTTTGAAAAGGTTACAATTTTGAAGAATGACCAATTTTTATAGTTGGTTATCCCATACCGATAATGTCTAAATCCATATACATGTTCTATGGCAATGCAAAAAATTGAACTTATGCTGGCAATTTTTCATCAAATTTGATCTTTAATTAAAGAAAAAATAGATAAAATGTATAAAATGGGTATAACCATTAAGATTTTCTTCAAAAAGTTACAATTTTGAAGAATAAACAATTCTTATAGTTGGTTATCCTATACCGATAATGTCTAAATCCGTACACTTGAGTAGTGCACAAAATTGAAATTATATGTACAACTTTTGATCAAATTTAGTCTTTTATGGTATGAAAAGTAAATAAAATATATAAAGTGAGTAGAACAATTAAGATTTTATGTTTTAAAATCTTCATACTAAATATCATTGACCTACCACTAAAAGTTTCAACAAAGGAGAATACGCTATTTTAATAGTTGGTTGTCGCAGACCAACAGTGTCTTAATACCAGAATTGAATGCAAAAAGAAAAACAAGTGTGGACCCAAATTGATGTCTCGCCCATCCCTACTTGATCGCAAAACTGATGTGAAAACTCAAACTGACTAATTCAGAAAACTTAACTTGTTGGCTAGACTGTAAAATTAGGGTTACTGACAAAAGCAATGTAGCAAACTGTTATATATAACCAAAAACCAAAATGCCTAATATTAGTGACCCACCACTGATATAGATACTGGGGAACCAAACATGTTCACTAGACTGTGAAAATGAGGTCAAGGGCTAAAGCCAGATAGCAGGATGTCATGTTCAATCTAAGAGAAACCCACACATCAAATATTATTGACCATAATTAATAAATACTTGAAAACTCAACATGTTCACTGGACCGTGAAAATGAGGTCACAAACAAAAGCCATATAGCTGACTGTCATGTACTGCCTAAGACCAAGCAACATACCATATATCATTGACCAACCACTTATAGTTACTTAGAAACTAACCTTAGCACGAAAACTGAACATGTTTATTGGACCGTGAAATTGAGGCCACAGACGAAAGCCATATAGCAGACTGTCATGTACTACTCAAGATTAACCTTCATACTAAATATCATTGACCTACCACTAACAGTTATTGAGAAATGGACTTAATCAGAGAAACTTAACGTGGTCACTAGACCTTGAAATTGTGGTCAAGGACAAAAGTCATATACCAGACTGACATGTACTACCCAAAACAAACCTACATACCATATATTATTGACCTACCATATATAGTTATTGAGAAATGGACTTAATCATAGAAACTTAACGTGGTCACTAGACCATGAAATTGAGGTCAAGGACAAAAGTCATATGACAGACTGACATGTACTACTCAAGACCAACCTATATACAAAATATCATTGACCTATCACTTACAGTTATTGAGATATGGATCTAATCAGAGAAACTTAACATGGTCGCTGGACCGTGCAATTGAGGTCAAGGTCAAATGATTTTATGTCCGTGAGGTAGCACTTGATTCGTACTACCACTGGAGCAAATATGATGTTCCTACATCAAAGGTTTTCATTTATCCTGTATATAATAAAAGTTAACGCCGTCGCCATCATACTTTGCACGCCTATGCCTCGCTTTCCGCGACTTTTGTCGCGGGCGAGACAAAAATAATATGCATTTTGTCTTTAAATTCAAAGATCTTATCTAAAAATGTTTAGGTCCCATGCACATTTTACTTTAGCTTCTCAGGCCCATGTTTCAGCTCTTTTCTCATTGTTTCTGGGAACTAATTTTACCTTTTTATTTAATTTTCAAATTAAAAAAAAAATGAAAATCACCTGCCTCATTACTTTTTGGGCATTTCAGAAATGTAAAAAGATGCCTCATCATGATTTTTAACCAATAAAAATAAAAAAATCTTCTCCCTCCCTGCCTCATCATTTTTTCAGAAAAATGGCCTTCAGAGAAAAAATGGCCTGAGAATCTAATCATTATTTTTGTATGGCCATAGATTACTTAAGCCAATCAGGAATAAAAATTAGTTTTCAGTCATTGAATTGTGATTGAACCACATCAAGAAGTTCTGTTACAGATGATTATTCCATTATTATTTATTTAGTAATGGACACTAACAAAAAATTACCCAACTAGAGTCGCTGAATCATAAAATATTGGTCAGGTTATGAAATTATCCATAAATTATGTAGTACTCACTATTGTGATTTATTTGTTAAACACCTAGTTGTCAATAAATGGGCCTAATATCAAAATGCAAAAATTTAACAAAGTCATTCAAGCATAAAATGTAGGTTAAAGTCATCGAATTGTCTAAGAATTGTGTAGTTCTAACCAAGACAAGTCATTCCATGAAACATCATTGTTGTATGATGTGTAGTTGTTTAGAAATGGACTTCAAAACACAAAATATACTGAAAGTAACTCAAGTACAAAATGTCCTTGATTTGGATAGCACCTATCAAGGTGATTTATTTGATGCAACACCATTGTGATAGCATGTTTCGTTGTTGAGAAATAGACATAAACGTAAAATTCAACATAAGTCACTCAAGCGTAAAATATAGGACAAAGCCACTCAATTCTTGATGATTTGGGTAGTACTCATCAAGGTGATTAATTTGATGAGACATGATCAGATATCATTGTGGTATGACGTGTAGTTGTTATGAAGTTGACTTAAACCCAAAATTTAACAAAAGTCACTCAAGCATAACATATAGGTCAAATCCACTTAATTTTTGATGATTTGGGTAGTACTCATCAAGGTGATTACTTTGACAAGAAATCATTGTGGTATGACTTGTAGTTGATGAAAAATGGACCTAAATGCAAAATTTAACAAAAGTCACTCAAGCGTAAACTATAGGTCAAACCCACTTAATTCTTGATCATTTGGGTAGTACTCGTCAAGGTGATTAATTTGATGAGACATCATTGTGGTATGACCATGATAAATGGACCTAAATGCAAAATCTTTTAAAAAGTCACTCAAGCGTAAAATATAGGTCAAAACTACTTAATTCTTGATGAATTGGGTAGTACTCATCAAGGCAATTAATTTGGTGAAACATGATTGTTGTATGATGTGTAGTTGTTGAGAAATGAACTTAAATGCAAAATTTTACAAAAGTCACTCAAGTGTAAAATGTAGATCATGGATCCATAATTGTTGGTGAATCTGGTAGAACTATCAAGGTGCATATATTGATGTAATATATTAAAATATTACAAGATATTACCAAAATATTGACCTAAACGCAAAACTTAATATCGGGATGAACAGACGGACGGACAAGGGTAAATCTATATGCACAAGCCAGTTAGGGCGGGGCATAAACTTGATTTTTGTTTAATTTGTCTGTTTAAACATGCTATAAGAAACTTATCCGAATCACCTCTGAAATAAATCTGACCAAAAAAATGAAAATTCAACAATTTTTTTTAATTCTGCCTTATTGGGCATCTTGTTACTAAATATGGTAAACGCTACCTCAAAACCTGTTGGTATCCTGCAGCTGCACATGTTTATTAATGATTAAAATTAAACGAACCCATCTCAATAGAATAAAGAACAATATGGGAGCAGTGGGAAAAGACAGCTAATCCCCTCGCCTGTAGCAATTAAATTTTCAAATTTAGTTCACATTTTAAAATATTAATTCACAAAAGCAGCATCACTATCCATGATGCATCCACTGACCTAAGATGATTGATGTGCCACATGTAGTTTCCCAGATATGAACCTTAACACAAACTATAACCCGAGTCATTGAAGCATATAATGTAGGTCAGAGTGACCCAATTATCATCTGAAGCAGCATTACTCTCCATGACGCATCCACTGACCTAAGATGATTGATGTGTAGTTTCCCATATATGAATCTTAATGCAAACTATATCCCGAGTCATTGAACCATAAAATGTAGGTCAGGGTGACCCAATTATCATCTGAAGCAGCATTACTCTCCAAAACGCATCAACCTACCATAGATAATTGATGTGCCACATGTAGTTTCTCAGATATGAACCTTAACACAAACTTTAACCTGAGTCATTGAAGCATAAAATGTAGTTCAGAGTGACCCAAATATCTGTTGGTATCCTGCAGCTGCACATGTTTATTAATGATTAAAATAAAACGAACCCATCTCAATAGAATAAAGAACAATATGGGAGCAGTGGGAAAAGACAGCTTATCCCCTCGCCTGTAGCAATTAAATTTTCAAATTTAGTTCACATTTTAAAATATTAATTCTCAAAAGCAGCATCACTATCCATGATGCATCCACTGACCTAAGATGATTGATGTGACACATGTAGTTTCTCAGATATGAACCTTAACACAAACTATAACCCGAGTCATTGAAGCATAAAATGTAGGTCAGAGTGACCCAATTATCATCTGAAGCAGCATTACTCTCCATGACGCATCCACTGACCTAAGATGATTGATGTGTAGTTTCCCATATATAATTCTTAACGCAAACTATATCCCGAGTCATTGAACCATAAAATGTAGGTCAGAGTGACCCAATTATCATCTGAAGCAGCATTTCTCTCCATGACCCATCCAATGACCTAAGATGATTAATATGCCACATGTATAGTATCTCAGATATGAACCAGCACAAACTATAACCCGAGTCATTGAAGCATAAAATGTAGGTCAAGGTGACCCAATTATCATCTGAAGCAGCATCACTCTCCAAGACGCATCAACCTACCATAGATAATTGATGTGCCACATGTAGTTTCTCAGATATGAATCTTAACACAAACTTTAACCTGAGTCACTGAAGCATAAAATGTAGTTCAGAGTGACCCAAATATCATCTGAAACAACATCACTCTCCAAGACGCATCCACTGTCCAAAGATGATTGAAGTGCCACATGCAGGTATGAACCTTAACGCTAACTTTAACCTGAGATGGGACGAATGTACAGACAATCGGACGAACACTTGGACAGACGGGCAAGATGCTTTATCTCCTCCCCAACATCTTTGGGCAAGGGGATAACAACTGTATGCAAGAATATTTTTTTATTTTCATTATCGTTGTTGCATAAACATCAAGATCAATAGGGTTCCTCCCTTCATCATTAGTCATGACTGTGCAAAGTTTCTTTTAGGTGTGACATGTGGTTCTAGAGATATTGTGCAGAAACAGATAAAATGTCAGATTTTTGTTCTATTTTTAGAAGTTTTGACCTTGACCTATGTCTCATAAACCTAAAAATCAATAGGGTTCCTCCTCCAATCACTAGTCATGTCTGTGCCAAGTTTCATTTAGATGGGACATGTGGTTCTGAAGATATTGTGTGGAAACCGATAAAATGTCTAATATTTTTATCTATATTTTGAAGTAATGACCTTGATGTTTGTTGCACAAAACTCAAAATCAATAAGGGTCTTACTCTCATGATTAGTCATGTCTGTGCCAAGTTTCATTTAGGTGTGAAATGTAGTTCTTGAGATATTTTTGCGGAAACAGATATAATGTCAAATTTTTGTTCTATTTTTGGAAGTTGTGACCTTGACCGTTGTCATACAAACCTCAAAAGTCTATAGGGTTCCTCCTCTCATCATTAATTATGCCTATGCTAAGTTTCATTTAGATATGACATGTGGTTCTTAAGATATCATGCAGAACCAATAATTGACGCCCGGTCGTGATTCATCAAATTATAAGCAGAGTTCGATTTTGTCGCCTGAAAACACTCAAACTGGACCCTTTTTAGGCCATTTAGTCTCAAATGGATTGGTTCAAGAACCCAGTATTTAAACAGCAAGTTGAACATGTGGCAAGGAACATCATCGTAAAATTAGACAGTAATCTGTCCACTAACAAACAAAGTTATACATGACACCAATGACTGCGTCTTACTATAATACATATACTATATATAAAAATTGATGGGTGTTCCATGGAACACTTGTGTCGCCTGCACTAGAGAAGAGCCATTTTTGGTCCAGTGAAGCTCTAAAATATGCAAAATTAAAATTTTACTTATATTGTGCATGTCTAGATTAGGAGAAAAACATATCCTGCAAATTTGGTTAAGAATATGAATTACAGTTTTAAGGACTTGCAGATTAACAATATGATTTAACATATGAGCTTAGTGGCTTGGCAAACCTGTAGAAGCGGTAAAAAAAATCTAAGTATAATGTGCATAACAAGACCTGTTATACAACATATACTGAAAATTAGGTTGGAATCTGACAGACAGTTGTGAAGGAAATCGAAGATTAAAAACCTCATTAACAAATGAGCTATTTTGGCTCTGTTAATCTCTTAAATCTGTAAAACCAAAATTTTAAATATCGGGTGCACAACTATATCAAGTAATCAATGTATTCTGATAGGCTGGTAGGAATATGATTTACAGATTTGAAGGAGTTCCACATAAACAAACAGAATTAACAAATGAGCTATTCTGGCTCAGTGAACCTCTAAAACTGCAAAATCAAAATTTTAAGTATGCAGATGCACAACTACATCAGGTGTACAACATATTCTGCAAGTTTGGTTGGAATCTGACTTATAGTTGTGATGGAATTGGGGATTAACAAACCAGATTATCAATTGAGCTCTGTGAACCTCTAAAATCTGTAAAATCAAAATTCTAAGTATCAGGCGCACAACTACAACCGGTGAACAACTTGTCCTGAAAGTTTTGTTAGAATCTGACTAGCAGTTTTGAAGGAGTTGCGGATTCAAAACCAACAGACTCACAAATGAGCAATTTTGGCTCTGTTAACCTCTAAAATCTGCAAAATCAAAATTCTAAGTATCAGGTGCACAACTACACCAGTTAAACAATATATCCTGAAAGTTTGGTAGAAATCCGACAAGTGGTTTTGAAGGAGTTGTGGATTCAAAAACTGTCGGGACGACGCAGGACGACGACGACACAGTACGACGACGACGCAGTACGACGACGACGCAGTATGACAACAATCGACGACGTAAGACGACGGATAGTAATCCCTATGTGTCGACTCTGCTTACAGCAGGCGACACAAAAATTGACTTGTATAAATGATCAACTGATACTTATTGTGTTGAGTACAATTTTATACATATAAGGAATTTTATTCTGAGTGAAGAAGTTAAGATCGTCGCAAAGACAAAAAGGTATTGCTTTTAGGTATGAAAACCAGCTGTTACAGCTTAAGATGTCTGCAGGGTATTAATTTCCTATTGTACAATTTTGTGAAATTTTCTGTGTAAAAGCATAAACGTATCATTGTTCAAAATATGAATTAAAATTTGGGGGGTCACCATGCATTTAAGTGCATAAACTGAAATTGAAAATTTGAAAATTGAAATTAAGGATTTTACATTTTTAGAAATGATAGGGAAAATTACTTTAAAAATCTATTATAGATTTTGTTCATACTTTGCATGCGTTTTGAAATCATTATATGGTTAACATATAAAAAATAAAAAACAGGGGTTACTGTTGAAATAAGAGAGATAAATTGTATAAGGCTAATTTCTCTAGTGATATCTATATGAAATTCTTTTATCAAATTATCTCCCTTGCCAAGTTGAGTTGGGTAATTTCTGTTCTGTAAATCCAGTAACAGATTTAAAGCAAATGCATTTTAGGTCACCTTTTTGCACTGAAAATATTGCTAAAGGACAATTTCTAATACTTAATTCAGGAACTTTCTTCAATTTTTAAATACATTTTAACTATTTTGTTAAATTTCTAAACTGAAAAAGGGTGCAATAATACCATTGAGCTGTAAATCCAGTAACAGATATAAAGCACATGCATTTTAGGTCACCTTTTTGCACTGAAAATATTTCTAAAGGATAATTTCTAATACTTAATTCAGGAACTTTCTTCAATTTTTAAATAAATTTTAACTATTTTGTTAAATTTCTAAACTGAAAAGGGGTGAAATAATACCATTGAGACACCTTAACAATGTCAAGCTTTATAATTTGTGTTGTAATTTAACTTATGCTCATCCTTAAACTTTAAAATGCTCAAATATATCATCAAGTTCATTGTGTTTGACATAGGAGTACACTAATTTTATGCACAGAATATTCTAAAAAATCAACAAAAAAAACTTGAATTTTTCAACTGTGAAATTAAAAACATTGGCCAGAATGACTGGAGAGTTTTTTATACATGATGATGACAGGCTTTTGACAGCTTTTATTTTGCAGAAATGTACGAATATATATTTGTAAAACACTACATTTGCCCCCAACAGTTCCTTTACTTCAACAACAAGTTCTGACCTCTGCAACCTAGACAGAAGAAGAACAATAAAAGCGTTGTTCCATTTGCTTAATATTACCATGTATTTATAGGGATTATGTCCCATGTACATTTACTCCATATCCCTTTATTTGTTCACTTAATATTGACCGGACCTAATTTTTTTTGCATGTATGATCCTTGATCTAGGGACATAATTAAAAAAAATGGTATCAACATCTGACAAAAAAAATCAATTTCGCACTCTTGGTCTCTTAACTGGTAAATTTATGGTATCCATCCATATACTATAGCTGCACAATTTCAATAAAATAAAACAAACCCCATTCAAATACCTTAAATAATAATTAAAATTTCTACAGCCAAATAAAAAACACAAATTTGACCCCTTTTTGGCCCATTTTCTGAAACAGGTGTGACCCCTTTGAGCCTCTTGTTTATTAAATATGGTTTCAATTGTTTAATGTATATTTTTATGCATGTACATGAGTACATGCTATAAGAAACCTACAGAAAATAAAGAGCTATGCCGAGCACAGCATGATATGACCACAGCATGACGACCCACTGAAATTTGAACCAGTGTAATTTAAAATGAATATGGACAGTCATTTGATGGACAAAATAAAGAGCTTGACACAGTAATTAGCTGGGCACAAACTATGCAATGTAAAAATAAGCCCTTTTGATACCTTATGATCCAAAATTGTAAAAGCTACGCAAAATATATTGACTGGCTGAACCAAAAGATTACATCAAAAGAAATCCGAAGAAAAAATCCCATTAATACGGATATGAAAAACAAAAGTTTATATGTACTAATTGAGTTACAACTTTGGCACTGAACACAACATTTTTTGTGGTCGACTATTTTTTGCATCTTAATTGATCCAATCAATGGATTGTAATGACGTCTCAGAAATAAATGCAGTTTGATCAGAAACACTTTTTTTCAATAAATTAAGGTATTTTGCATAATATTCTTATTACTTGTCCTACATCGTACATTGACCAAATTATTTCCAGTACATTGAACAAGGTTATTTTTTTATTTACCGTAAAGAGAATGTCAACACCTTTCTTTAGAAACCTCTTTATAGTCAACCCAGTCATACCAGTGTCAACGCTAATATAACAGTTTAGTGTGAAAAAAAAACTGCTAAAACCATGCATATTCTCAATCAATAAAACTAAAATGTGAAAAATATTTTCCAGTTCACATAAGGGGACATGTACAACCATTTGGTTTTTTTATATTTTCAAAGGGGGGGGGGGGGGG